>LJJI01000314.1:0-23196 GCA_001553865.1 Cladosporium sp. BSL10
CGCCTGTTGTATGTTTTTTGCTGGATGTTCAGCAGTGAGACAGGGGTTGAACTTACCAACGCTCTGAGGTAACAGAGTTCGGCGACAAGTCGCCTTCTTTCCGGCGCAAAGCAAAGAAAATTCAAAGATTTGACATGTCACAGCGAGCCATTTCTAACAAAACCGCGTTAGCGTGATCACGCCATCGGCAAAGTTATACTAGCAAACACTTAGTTCGATCAAGCAACAAACGATGTCAAAGCTTGGTTTACAGATGGTTTGCATTCCCTCGGAGAAGCCACAGGCCAACCACATAGATCAGCATCATTTTTGCTGCATGCGCTTGCAAGGTCACTGTGGCCTGGAAGAGAAATTCCAGTGGCCGGGCGGCAATTCTTGCTACGAGCACACGACCGCTCGTGCAGAGCTGCTCGGACCGGTATCTATGGGCACATTATATGTGGTGGCCGAACTCGCTGGCCATCTGCAACCCTACGGAAGGGCAAGTCACCTCCTCCACTTTCTATTAAGTAATCGGTCAGATTCGTCACCAATGGGCGATTCTTACGGGCTGCTACAACAGGGTCAAGTGGAAAATTGAGTGCTAGATGGGGCGCCGGTGTTTCTTTCTGCTATACCATTGGCGACAGTATTTCTTTTGGATCGCGTCATGAAGGATTCACATTTCGTGCTATGGATGGAGTTCGCAGGTTGGTATATGGTTGACATTAGATCACGTTGATAGCGAAAGAGGATTCATCTTGCGACCACGCAACCTTTTTGAGAGGCCAACGACGACAACGGCGACAATGGCTGGAATGTCGAGGCCAGCGCTTGCGGAATCTGGAGAATCATCTCATCGGCACAGTACATCATCGAAGACTGTACCAGAGCACAATATCACAGCAAGTCCGGATGCTGAAGATTTCGAGAAACCGCCTTTCCTTTACACCACCGAAGCCGGCAGCGAGCTCGAAGATGGCTTCGACGACAACGACCCGCGTATCCAGGATATCCCATCGTATGTCCGGCGAGTTGTCAGCTTCTCAGATGATCCCACACTTCCGACATTAACATTCCGGTATTTCCTTCTGACTATCGTCTTCGTTGTACCTGGAGCTTTTTTGAGCATGATGAGCCATTACCGGACAACATATGCGCCCTATTCGATATTCTTCGTGCAGATTGCTTCGAGCTACGTCGGCGACTGGTTGGCTAAAGTTCTGCCGACTCGAGCAATCCGGCTTCCATTCACGCGGTGGTCGTTTTCTCTCAACCCAGGACCTTTTAGTGTCAAGGAGCATGTATTAATCACTATATCCGCGGCCTCTGGGGCTACGTATAACATGGGTTATACGCCAATTTCCATGGCCGAACTTTACTTTGATACGAAGGTGCATCCGCTGGTCGCGATATTCTTCATGTGGGTACGTGCCAATGCCATCCCTCTCATTGAGACGTGCATTGCTAATCTCGACCTTCGCAGAGCATCGTGTGGACTGGGTACGCTTTTGCGGCAATCGCCAGGCAATTCTTGATCTATGACCCCCAGTTTCCCTGGTTCACAGCGTAAGTTGATACGAGGATACATGTGACTCTCAGTGGCGCTAACATGTTTTTTTTTGGGTACAGCTTGTGTCAGACAGCCCTTTTTGAGACCCAGAAGAAGCAGAGACAGAACCCCACTCCCGAGTCCCGGAAGCAGACGAAAGTGTTCTGGCTGGTCTTGCTCGGAGTTACTCTGTGGCAGTTTCTCCCAGAATATGTATTCCCTATGCTGGGCTCGCTTGCCTTCCTTTGCTGGGTGGCACCACAAAATCCTTGTTTGCTGCCTTCACTGGAGGCTCAGCGAGTGAAGCACCGAAACCGATCACGTGCTTGCGCGCACTACCCCGTGCGTTCACCGGTCACGCTAGCGCGCGACTGCCTACCATCATTCTTCCCCAACCTCCTTCACTACTCCTAGAACAAACCCTTCCCACATTGCGGCGTCGGCAGAGCAAAGTGCATGGTGTAAAGACGCCGAACAGTCACTCTTCTGCAGGCCTGCATAGCGCCAGCTACTTTTTCTCACCAGTGAGCATGCTCGACCGAGGATTATGCATACAATCAATGGTATTGCTAACACTAGAGCAGCTGCAGATCTGCACCCAAGCAGCTCCCTCTTGCCACGAAGCCGCGACACTCGCGGCGCGGCACAACGGCTTCTCAAAATGACGACCTGAACCTCTTGGAAAGCGCTGAGACGCTAGCATCACTTACTCAAATTATTGGAATCTGCTTTGCCCGCGTACCGCAGGCTATCTTGGAACCCTTTGCTCTCGCAGTGACCGAGATCATTCTGAGAGAATATCCCGATGCTGTCCATCGGAATGACTACGACGAGCTTTGCCACATCATTTCACAATTCACGGCGCCCAGTAGAACTGGCGAGAATGATTTGGGAGTGTTTGTCTGCCACTGGCCGCCGCTGACGCCTAAAGAGCATGCTACCTTGAAAGTCTTGCGCAAGGCGGCGATTGACAGCACCAAAGTCGAGACGGCATCCAAAAAGTATTTTTCGGCCATTGTCTTCACCCGTTGTACCTTACTGACTTTTCTCCAGACGCAAACGAAAGCGCAAAGGAGAAGGTGCTTCATCGGACGACGTCGAGCACGTCGAGCACGACGTCGAGCACCTGAACGCCTTTGACAAGGAAGAGCCTGACTTCCGGTGCACCTTCGATCGACCTCAGTACTCAATGGACCTTCTCGCAAAAATTTTTCCAGACGCCGACAAGTGCCGCTTTGTGGACATTTATACGAGACGCAGACCCATCACCGATCGCTACGGCACCCGACTCGGAGGAACGCTGCCATACGATTTCGACCCGACTGTTCCCAACCATCATGCTCATTGCAAGGTACAAGTTGAAAATTCTCCTGGCAACTTTGTCGCGCTCTGTGGTGTGCCCTCAAGGAAGTGGTTCGAAGCCTTCTGGGGACCGATCAAAAAGCAAGGCCAGGAATTCGAGATTGGCGGAAGAATGGTGAGTCTACTCAGCACTAGTTCTCAGTCCTCGGAAAGCACTTTCAGGGGCTACCAATTACATGGCTAACTCATCGTGTCACTCGTTCAGCGCCGCGTCTACATTCTGGATCACATGGAGTTCATTCAGAGATGGGCCGACGTCGATCGCCTGCAAGCTCTGAAGACTCTGCTTCGTGCAATGAACAAGCTTTCCGGAATCCGCAGCTCTGAGACGTGGATTGACTCACGCATCAGTGCATTGCGCTTTGATGCATCTTCGCAGCAGCTCGAAGAACCTCCACATGCTCCATGTGCTCCTGTTCAGCGCGAATTGGTTTTGCAGATCTCGACGAAATACAGGCTGCGTCGGGGCACTTCTGAGCATTCTGCTATGCTGTCGGCTCAATCTCTGGAAGTCTGGGATCGCCCAGATTACAGAGAGAAGCAATCAGCGTCAAAGAAATTGCTTTGGCAGAGGGATGAGTACAGGGAGAAAATGTCTGAAGTGATGCTGGACTTGTGGGCACGACCAGGCCACAGAGAAAAGACTGTCGCAAGCATGTCGGCCGCCGGGAAAAAGAGAGGCGCCGACCCAAAACATGAGGCTTCACGACAGTCGATGGCGGACAAGCATACGTTCAGGCGCAGCGATGACCCAAAAATGCAGGAGAAGTGGGACAAATATGTGGCTGCAGCTGAGGCATGGGCTTCAGGTCTCCAGCATTTTGAACTGGATGCCCAACACCACAACTCATTCATCATCCTGCATCTAGACGGCCGCCAATACGACTACCCCAAAGCTAACTCGACGCTTCGCAAAACTTCTCGAGAGGGCACGCCATCGAAGCTCACGCATGTTCAAACAGCAAGGATTTCAAAGGACTTCTTCGATAAGGCCTCGACTGGTAGCCAACCTTTCTTTAATGCTTCTGAAGTCAAAGTCATTGTTGATGAGATTGGTCTGACCACAAGGGAAGTCCGTCACAGATTGGCACTTATGCGCGAGCAGTGGCTGCGCGCGGCTGCTGTGTTGCGAAGGATGGGCGTGGTGGTCGACTATGCGAGCATTGATCATCTGAAGTGGATGGCTTGAGATGGAGGATGTCCGAAAGTACTTTCAGGTAGCTTGCAGGGAGACTGGTTCTGAGGTGGCAGGGAAGACTGAGTTTGCTTGAGTGTAGCCGTAGCAATATCATTGCCGTGAAACTTTCTCCCTCTAACAGGAGTCCAGCGAAAGATGCTTCGCGCTGCCCGAATAGATGGTCATAGCTGGATGGATCGCTGTAGCAGACATGGAGCATATGCATCTTTTCCATCACAAAACCCGTGGCATTGACGCCATCATCTGCGTTCGAAATACATTTGCGGGCGAAGCCATTTGCAGATCTCTTTCAGAGAGGGAAGTACATATACTTTGATCGATCTAACGAAGCTAAACTACCATGCAAGCCACCATGCGCGCAGGGCCACGCACCGAAGCTTCGAAAACCCAGCCTAAGATATCGCCCACTTGGTTCACAAAGATTCCCTGACACAATGTCCCTTCCTTGCACTTCTTCAATTTTCTCTCATGTAGGCTCTCGTATAAGACTGTCCCAGTGAGACGCTAGCGTATCGCAGCAAGTACGGCTTGATGAAGGACACCTTCATCCAACATCGCTTACACGAAGCCCATGCTCTTGTGCCATTCCTCCAATTGCCGAACAATCCCTCATGTAACCTGTTTCCACGGCACCAGCACATCCAATCGTCCGGAACCTCCTTCGCGCACTTGAGCCAAGCTTGTAGCTGAGGAGGCTGTGCTGCGTAGTTTCAAACCATGACTGATATTGTGCCGAATAGCTTCAGCGAGGCATTGCCGTCATATCAGGGCAGAGATATCTTGTCGACCAGCAAGTTTCTGATCTCGAGCTTGACATCAAGGAAGATTATCCTTCGAAGCCAAGAGACACGAGGCTTCGTTGCAAAGTCAAGGGCTAGATCCATTCAGCACGTGCCGAGACCCTGCATAGGGGTTCGGAGTGCAGCTTTAGGATGCGGTAGTCTTCGGCACGTCATCAACCCACGCAGCCCCAAGTAGGCGAGAATGTCGATTCAGCCTACAATAAATTAATCCTATAAACAGATGCGAGCAGGCCAATAGATGTCCACGAATTGACCACTGAGTTGCAACGAGTGGATGTACAATCTGCTGACGTATTCTGTACGCGAAGCACGTCCGAACTCTAACTAGGGCTGGGACTGTGCTTGGCGCTATACATAATACCTTAACCATCGAGGCTCCTTCAACTTGTGTTTCCATCGTTTTTCTCTTTCATTCACTATGTCTAAATTCCGCACCTTCACGCGGAGGGAGGTCGAAGCTCGCATAGCTGCAGGCGAGACGCTCGTGATTTCTCGGGGTCATGTCCTTCGACTCAACAAATGGCAAGACGTGCATCCCGGTGGACGCCTTGTCATTCAGCATATGGTGGGTAGAGACGCCAGCGATGAGCTCAGCATGTAAATAACATCATTTCGTTACCATGTCAATCTTGTCGGAATGAACTCAACGCGCTGATCTTATACCCACGCGAAATCGTCTGTTAGAATCACGCATGTATCATTAAGCTGATCAGTCGTCAAACAGATCACATTCCCTCGAAACACTTGAATCTATGAAGAAGTGCGTGCTGCTTGTTGTCCCATCTATGACGATCGCTAAAAGAAGTCACAGATTTCGAATTGGGCTCATCGATGGCGAATGGACGAACTTTATCCCACCTATCCAAGGTGGATTTTTCAGAGGAGCGGTGGAAAATGGTCAAGAGACCAAGACTCCCCTCTCGGGCGACAACAGTTCAAATGCGACCAGTGTGTCAAGACGATCCCAGGTCACGATCCATACAGTCGGAGAGCTCCAACCCGGGCACGTTACCACCAATCGAACGGCGGTGTGTTCCGAGGAAACACAAGAAATCCACGCTCCTATGCCCCAAGCAACCAATGGCTGGAAACTGGAGTATAATCCGGACTCATATACTGCAATCGCGATCCAACAAGCCATTGATATCGATGTGGCCAAATACCCATCTCTCGATGCCGACACCCAGCGCGATATTGCTGTGAAATTCCGTGCACTTCATCAACGGGTACACGATGAAGGCTACTACGATTGCAACTTCAGTAATTACGCGCGAGAAGTAGGACGTTACCTGGCTCTTTTTGGTCTCTTCTTGACGCTCCTGCGCTACGAATGGTATACCTCGTCAGCAGTTGCGCTGGGCATTTTTTGGCAGCAAATCATGTTTACAGCACACGATGCTGGACATTGCGGAATCACGCACAACTACGTCGTTGATTCTTTGATCGGCATCTTCATCGGCAACTTTGTTTGTGGTCTGTCTATCGGGTGGTGGAAAAGTAGCCATAATGTACACCACATCGTGACCAACGATCCTGTGAGTTCCGATCCTATCTGCTATATTTCGTACTATATATTAATGGCTTTTTGCAGGTGCACGATCCTGACACACAAAACATCCCTATGTTCACCACATCTCCGGCTTTCTTCAGCTCGATCAAGTCTAGCTACTACAACGGCTTTCAATTTATCTGGAATTCTGTCGCCGACTTCACAGTTCAGTACCAGAAATATACCTACTACCCTATCATGATGGTAGCACGCTTCAACCTATATTATCTGTCTTGGCTACACCTGGCATCAGCAAGGTCTATCAAACGCGGCACGGCTGCCTGGATCCGACCTACCGAAGTTCTAGCATGTCTCTGCTATATCTACCTCTTCTTTTACCTCCTCTTGTGGAAGAACATTCCCAACGGAAAGGATGCCTGGATTTTCCTACTGGTCAGCCACATGGCCACTTTGCCTCTGCAAATTCAGATCACATTATCTCACTGGGGCGCAAGCACATCGGACCTTGGCCCGGGAGAGGTCTTTGCTCAACGCCAGCTGCGTACTACTGTGGATGTAGCGTGTCCCGAATGGTTGGACTTCTTTCATGGTGGTCTCCAGTTCCAAACAGTTCATCATTTGTTCCCGCGTGTTCCTAGACACAACTTGCGGAGGCTGTCTGTTCTTGTGAGGGATTTCTGCAAAGAAACAGGCATCGAGTATCAAAGCCTTGGGTTCGTCGAAGGCAATCACAGTGTATTGGGGAAACTCCAGCACATTACGGACCAGGCAAAGATTCTTGCAGCTTGCCAAAAACACATGGCGGCTACGGGAAACATGAGCCTCCCGAACCTATCCGAGCTCTGAACTCATCCTTGCTCACCAGCATTCGGCATGGGTGGAACCGATGGGAATCTAGAGTCTCCACGTGGTGGGAACATAGAGATTTATTTGCATCGCAACGCTACACACGTTGCGGGTTATTTTGAAAATACAATCAATGTCTCGCCAACTCTGCTCGCGAAATCCCGGATCACAGCGACCACTGAGATCGGCGTGATAGATATTTCTTGTCTTCACCACGGCAACAAGCAACGTACAACTTAGAGCTGTGAATCGAATCACTCGGCTCAAGAAGACAGAGACGAACGAGATCAGGGTTGAGTAAGCTACCGTGCTTCGGATCTGAGCCTTAGGCGACGAATGGAGCAGCCCTTCGGGAGGAGACTGACGAAAGTAGTCTTTGCAGAGTTGGTGAATCGCCCAGGCAGCCAGATAATTTACGATTCACATATGCATCACCCTTGCCAACCACACAACAGACGCTACATACGCGCACAGCTCCGGTGAAGCGCTTTCTCTGCCAATGAGATGTTCAGCTGGAGTCTGAGATGAGGCGTCGTGTACCGACAGCGCGGGCTGTGCGCGTCAGCTCGCTGTACCAAGCTCGTCCGAATATTGCCACATACAAGAGCGACTATGACGTGGTTCTATGTACTTGTTGTATTGTCAGATGAGGCGGTACTGAATGTTTTCCCGCCCCTAGATCTGCTAGGTGTCACAAACTGCACCGGGCAACTAACCGAAGCGACTCTCGCTAAAAGATGCTGCGCATTAGCCCCACCCACCACAGCGAGTGCTCCCGCGAGGCTGCGATTACATCCCGCCATAACTTCAAGCGCTTACGAAGACATTTGGATAGCTGTGCAGCCTGGTCAACTCCAAAAAATATTGTTTGCACCAGCAATACATGATTTCCCCCGGCCGAAATCTTGTCGCAAATCACATTTGCACATTTCGCAAATGGCAGATCCATTCTCGATCATCGCAGGTACCATCGGCGTTGTAGACGTTGCCGTGAGGCTGATAAGGTTCATCGACAAGACCAAGAAAGGAGCTGACAGTGTGGACGGTGATCTCCAAGACCTCGTCACGGAGATCGAGAACTTGAAATATACCAGCGAAGTCATTCATGATGCTTTCGAGAGAGACATGAAAGAGGGCAACACCACAAAAGACAACCCGACCGCCGGAACATGGTTGGCAGCATCCAACGCACTCGCGGATTGCAATGTTGCGCTTTCGGGGATGGATAACGCCCTTGTGAAGATGATGGGTGAGAACGGCTCTTCGAGATTTGACCGGTTGAGAAGACATTTCAGGAGGCTTGCACAGGACGAAGAATTTGGGCACCTCCGCCAGAGACTTGACAAAGGTCATCACAGATTACAGACATTGCTACTTACTCTCAACATGTCAGTATGTCCATTCTCTCGTACAAGGTACAATGCTAACACTTACAAGCCTTGTGGCACGCCAGTCAAGCGTCGGTCTCTCCGCACAGATGGAAAGCCAGGAACAACTAATCCGATCACTCGGCGGCAGTGCCCATGAGCATGTACGCACATCGCAAGCGGTAAACGTGCATTTCATGACTCCACAGTCAGTCAGTAACCTGTTTGTGGGCCGCAAGCTTGAATTACTCCAATTGAAGCAAGACTTGGAAGGCCGGGGACCGGCTCAGAGCACCATGAGGGCCGTCATTTATGGCCTTAATGGCTCGGGTAAGACCCAATTCTGCTGCAAGTTTGCACATGACAACAGGTCCAGGTGAGGTGTCTGGACGCCAAGTATCGTTTCCAGCTAACATCAGTATCTTAGCTTCTGGGGTATCTTCTTCGTCGATGCAACAAATGCTGAGACTGTGAGATCGACATATGCAGACATAGCCGACAGGGTTGGCATCGCACCGAAAGAGAATAATGTCAAGCACTGGTTATCGGAACGAACGAAGCCGTGGCTCCTGCTTGTAGATAACGCAGATGGGAATCTGCAAGGCCTGGCACCCGAGAAATTCATTCCTGAATCACTTTACGGCACTGTGCTCTTTACAACAACTAGTCATTCGTTGAAGAGGTTATGCCATGTTGCGATCAACCTTGGTGGCATCGAAGACGACGTGTCAGATGTACTCCTCTTCACCTCCGCTGAAAGGCCGCAGCCGGTCACACTGACAACCTTGCAAATAGCCAAGGACATATGCCGCAAATTCGGGTCTCTTCCTCTTGCAATAACCCGAGCCGGAGCAGCTATCTCAAATGGGGCATGTACCCTCAAGAATTGCCTTGAAATGTTCGAAAGATCCCTCGCGAAAGTCAAGAACAAGGTCGGAAGCAAACTTAAGCCTGACAGTACGACCGCATCGGAGCTCGTGTGTGCTACCTTCGAGATACTCATCCCAGTTGCAAGCGAAGAGGCTCGACAAATTCTTTATCTTCTATCATTTATGCAGTCTCAACGCTTTCATCTTCAGATACTGGTGAAGGCGATTCTCAATCCACAACGACAAGCCAACGCGGACAAGAACATAAGCAAATCTGGCCCATCCCTGAACTCCACGTATCCACCGTGGAGATCTGTGCCGCGAGAAATTATCCGGGCTCTGTATTCGTTCTTTCAACGCCAGGGCGAGCTACCAGCGTTCCCTCAACTACTTCGCTCTCTTCGCAATGCTGATACCGAGGACGTGGAGTATAAACTCCGGGAACTGTTTGGGAAACTACGGGATCTTTCCCTTATCGACTACAACGAAGAGGACGAAACATGGGGTATGCACTCGTCTGTCTCGTGGTGGATTCGAGCCTCAATGACTTTCGGGGAGAAGCAAGTCTGGTGTCAAGCAGCTTGTAACGTTTTGGCCTCCGCGATTTTGCTGCCTCCCGTCGGTGTCGAAGACGAAGATTCACAACTGCGAAGGCAATGTTTGCCACACATCCAGCATGTGAGAGGGCAGGAAGAGGAGCTTCGGAGAGAGCTTGGGAAGAAGCAAAAGAGCCGTGAACGATCGTGGCCAAACACGACACCATCTTTGGATAGAGCTCGACTGCAGCGAAACGCCAAGTTCAGTCTGGCGTATGCAGAGTCCGGCATGTTTCAGGACTCACAGGACCTTATGTTAGTCATCGACGAATACCTCGTTAGAGCCTTGGGTCTGGACAATCCGATTTCGGTAAGAGCTCGTCTATTCCTCGCAGAAACATACTGGTGGCTTGGAAACGCTACCGAGGCTGGGCGATTGCAAAAGGAATTGCTCGATGCTTGTGCGACAGGGCTCGGCGATGAACATGTGGACACTCTCAGAGCTAGTGATAAGCTGGGAGCCAGTTATTGGCAGCTGGGCAGGTATCACGAGGCGCGAAAATTCGCGGAGAAAGCTGTCGTGGGCTTCCAGAAGCTTCATCCTTCTGGTGATGTCGAGAAGTCTCTGGCTTTGACCAGTCTCGGTCGCTGCTTTGGAAAACTTGCCGACTTTGATCGAGCTGTAGAGCTTCACAAGGAGGCTCTCCGCGGACTGGAGGTAGCTGAACAAGAAGCAAGTACTCTGTACAGCGGACAGATCTTGGATGTGAAGGAGAACCTTGCAATGGCTAAATACGATCGCCAACGCTACGGGTATGCTGAGAAAGACGATCTCAGCGAGGCGGAAAGGCTGCAGAACGAGGTGCTTGTGGACCACAAAGAGAAGCTTGGAAAAGAACATCCGAAGTCTCTCTGGGCTACTTGCAACCTGGCACGAATCAAAGCATCAGCTGGGATGCTCGAAGAAGCAGAACAGATGATCAAGACTGGCTTGCCCGTCGCGGAACGCACAATAGGTCTTGATCACGTGGGAACGCTGATGGGCAAGACCTACCTGGGGCAGATCCTCATACTGGCTGACAAGCTTGATGAAGCAGAGTCGTTGCTGTCTACTGTCGTTGACAAGCATCGCGCTCGTGATGGTCAGGAAATGCATGGTGACCACCTGGTCACGGCCTCATTCTTGCTTGACTGTTATCGTCGGCGCGGCAAATACCAAGAGGCAGAGGAAATGGAGAAAAGGGTTTTGAGAGGGATAAGACACATATTCGGGAAAGGGTCGCCATGGGAACATTATTTCGTGGGACGTTACATGGTCGGCGGTGGGGCGGAGTTGCCCGAAGAGAAGCTGTAAATTCATTGTGTATGAATACATTGCCAATACTCAGTGCTTGGGTATGAAGCGTAGCCAAACCCTCGCGTCAGGCATCATGGTTAAACCCACGTAGTACCTCACGTCGTCGACCCAATGAGATCCATCAGATGCACCGGCGATTACTTGCCCTGCTCCATCAACGGGAATTATGGCCTTGTAATGCTGTAGCATCCTGCAAGTCAAGTACTTGGCCTGGGTTATGGCGTATCGTTCTGTAGATGACATCACAGTCAGCATGCTCGAAATCCCAACACCCAGTATACCTTTCAACTTACCACCCAGACACTTGCGAGGGCCTGCGAAAAATGGATGGTACGACCAATCAACCATCCGTCTTTGTTTAATTACATCGTCGTCCCACCTGGATGGGCGAAACTTGCCTGCATCCGGACCGTACAAGTCGCGATTCCGGTGCACTGCGAACGTGGAAAAGGCCACGAGGGTACCTTTCGGGACCATAATGGGATCTTCGCCCCTATCGCCGCCGCCGCGTGGCAGAAATGTGTCTTCCGTGGAGAAACGACCGTTCAATGGTACCGGTGGAAACAGTCGCAGGGCTACAAAGGAATTTTAGTCAGCTGCCAGTCACTGAGATTTGTTTAGGTGAGCCACTGGACTTACTTTCGCAGACGAAACGGTCCAGCTTAAGCATGGCGTTCAATTCGGCTTTGTTGGGCTTCCGTGACTCGTCGGATCCTAACATGCATTCAATTTCTTCCATCATTTCGGCCAACAATAGGGGTTCCCTGGCAAGCGCGTAGAACACCCACGAGAGCAAAGCGCCACTCGAGTCCTTCCCTGCAAGGATGAGATTCATATACTGATCTCGAATTGGCTCTGGGTCTTGTTCCTGGCGAAGCAGAGGCTCAAGGGCGACATACGTCTCTGATGCGCTGCCTATCTTCTTCGTCTTCCGCAGCTCCATTGCACGACATATCAACTCATCAACGAGTCGCTTAGCAGCGCTACAAGACTTTCGAAATTCGAGACCGTCGACCATCCAGTAGAAGATCTTGAACCTTTCGCGCTTGGAGATCCATTTGAAAGCAATGTTAAATTCCGTTGCGAAACTGTCCGTCCAATCCGTAGAACCCGAGGCATTGGTCTCAGAATCTGTGCTCACCCCAAGGAGGAAATCCGTTATCATCTGCAAGCTAAGATCCAGTAGACGTCCCTTTATGTCGACGTCGAAGCTTGTCATATCGCCTTCGGGCCGTGCTCCCAGGTTCAAGGATCGCTGCAACTGCTGAAAGCCTCGCTCGAAAAGATCCAGATCTGGCAACGTAGGGCGCTGTATCATCGGCGCCAATAGCTTGCGTGATGCTTCCCAGGCCTTCCCATCTTGTGTGAATATTCCGTCACCAAGTAGGGGCATTACACATCCATGCCGGCCGCCGCCAACTTCGAAAGCTATGGGAATGTTAGCACCGTCGTGACTAAACGCGCCCGTAAGACATCACATTTGAATTGTCCCGATAGGACTGCGCGGATGTTCAAGGTATCCCGAGTGATAATGGTGTACATAGACCCGCCCCATTGGGCATATGTGTCGCCGAACTTCTCATGGTCTCTGAGCATGAGCAGCGGATAAGTCTTCGCCGCCTCAGCTCGGATAACATTTCGTAGCTTGTCCAGGCCGAAGGGAGGGAACCATTTGTTCGGCAGGCATCTCAGCGGCTGACACCCCTCGCGCTCGATAATGCGACGGTGGTTGGCCTACGATAGAGTCAGCTGTGTATCGCGAAGTCGTTCCGTTATGTCATGCCTTCTTCTTTGAGCGCTCTGTGAGGTAGTAGGCAAGAGCACCTATCGCAATGACAAAGCCATAGACGATCATTACGTTGAGTTATCCTTAGCAATATCCTGTTCCGCCTGCAAACTTCAATGTGCACGTAGGATAATTAAGGCGTCTCTACTCAGAGCATTAGCCGCCTGACCTTCTCCACACTGTTGGTGTGACTACTAAACATAAGCGAGATGGCGGGAGCTACTGCACCTACCCCTGTTCATGAGCTGATGTGCATGCGAACATGTTACATCGAATGGTCCAGTAATTGCCAGTAGCACTGATCGGTCTGGTGGTCGTTGGAATGCATGGAAAACGATGAATTCAATTAGCAAAATCTGGGTATAGATGCAATGCATTTTCACCTTTCCAACGAAACAAAAGACACCACCTCCCACGTAGATTCCATACCATAAGTCCACTGAGACAGCCGATTGCCATAACCTACCATCCAACGAGCGGGACGTCTCTCAGAAATGCAAAAAGTACTTCAGTTCTGCTCGCGAGACTTTCCTCTTATTCCCGTTTGACGTCGCGACCTCCTCTTTGACCTCGAGTCTTCCCACCTCGGCCACCTCGGCCGCCACGTCCACCGCCTCCGCCGCCCCCAGGTTGCTTGCCACCGCCTCCACGTCGGTTGATCGAAAAGTTGATCTTGATCAAAGGCTTTTCCACCCAATCCAGTCCCTTTAAACCTAGTCTTTCCTTTTCTTCGTCTGGAAGTCTCCAAGCTTGGAACACACCCATCAGGCTCTCAAGACTGCTCTCTTGCTTGTTATCAGACTTGTCTTGGTTGAGTGAAACACCACCTTCTTCTTTCTTGCCAACTCCGCGTAGCTCAGGCAACCACATGCGAACATAATCGCCGTTGGAGTCGTAGTCGACGGCCTGTTTCACCGGGTTGAAGACACGTGCCGCGCCGCGAGGATCGTTGCCCACGCCGGCCACGTACTGCCAGTTGCCCCAGTTGCTGTGAACGTCATAATCGATGAGGCATGACTCGTACCATTCAGCTCCCAGGCGCCAGTCAATGCCCAGGTGCTTGCTCAGATATGATGCTACGTTCTGGCGAGTTCTGTTGGATGTGTAACCAGTTAGGAAGAGCTCGCGCTGGGAGGCATCGATCAGGCCTGTGCCAGTGCGACCAGCCACGAATCGTTCCACAGCATTACGCGTGTCGTCGTCGTTGGTTCCATGTGAGTTCTTCTTCGCAGTGGAGTTCGAGAATGGGCTGCTGATGAATTTGAAGTTGGCGTCCTTATCGCATCGGTACCCGTCGACCATGAAGAGACGAGTGCCGAACTTCTGAGTGCAGAGACGCATGTAGTCTCGCCATAGCAGCTCGAAGCGCACGGCAGCGGTACCTTTGTTCTCGCCTTTACCGTAACCCTGAGTTGACTTGCCCAATGGCGTTTTGCCATCCTCGAAGTCGACCATGAGCCAATGCACTTGCCGAGCAGTGATGCTGCCAAGAGCTAACCATGCAGAGAGCTTAGTGCTGAAGTCTTCACCGATAAGACCGTTGCGGGTGTCTTTGTAGGAGGTCATCGATCCAGACTCGATCAAATGATGGATCCGTTGGATACCAGTCTTCGATCCACCCTTATATGGGTGAGCACTCTTGGCGCCTTCAGGGAGGTCCTGCGGCATATTAGGCATCTCTGCGTCAACGGGTAGAGGCTTGAGTAGCGCGTCGATCACACCATTAAGTGTGTCTGGAATCTTGAAAGGCGTGGCTGGAGCTGGGATGTGATCCGGTAGAGGTGGCAATTGATCCGGCTTTGGAAGTTCCTTCCTGGGCGCTTCCCGGAGTGGTTCAACTTGGTTCCTGAAAGCTGTAAAAACATCCTTCAACTCTCGCGGATCCTTGAAAGGCAGATCCCGACTGAAACAGCAAAATTAGCAACCACTCAATAAAAAAAACAACGTGCAAAGTCGGTACTCACTCGTCGACAAAATACTTCTCATCGGTCCAGAGCTTGAACTCTTTCCCCTCGCGATCCATCAGAGCCTTCGCGTCCCTCTCCTCATACTGCTCTTCCCATCCATCTTCTTTCGTCATCCAAAGCCCATGCACCTCCGCACCCTCCTGGTCTCGGTAGCCTTCGAGAATCGAGCTTACCACGTCCTTGACAGTTCCAGCCCGAATAGTCAGTCCACTGCCAATGCTTTCAAGATCCTTCTTGACATCCCAAACGCTCTCTGCCAAGAACTTTGAACGCAACCTGCCACATCTCCAGAAACCACCGACCTTGCTGCGGGCTTCTGGGTAAGGCGATTTCTGTCCCTCGGCTACGAAACCACCAACTTCGAGTTGCTGAGCCGGGAAGACATACACGGGCAATAGGTGAGTGAAAGGCTTTTTGGACTGGCTGTTGAGGCGAGCGAGTTCGTTGAAGATTGGGTTGTCGGCAAGGCGAAGATCGCGTCGGAGCAGGTAGACTAGAATGCGGTTAGGTTGTGACATTGTTGAGTGTGTATGTGACGTTGGTGTTTGATCCAGGTATACCGCTCGATCGTGCGAGCAAACGGATTGCTGGAAGGAAGGTTGCTGCGTGTGCTTCTGGAACGAAAGAAGGGTAAAAACAGAGTTCAGCAAGGCGTCATGAGTTCAAAAGCTTTGGCGTGTGCGAGGGGAGGGTGGATGGGTAGTGCGTGGCGTGGTTGGCCGCTGAAGCGATCCGATCTGAGGGTTCAGGGCATCCAAGATGTGCGACTAAGAGATGATGGGTCAAGGATGGCGGTCATAGATCCCAGCTACCAAGATGCAGGAACAGGACGAGAGGGCAGGATAGGCCTCCCAGGGTCGCTTCTGGCGGCAGGCCTATTCTCTATCTATGTATGTAGGTCTGGCTACGTCCCACGCAGTCGGAGATTTTGCTGCACCCAACGCCAGCACCGGTGCATTGGCACTTTGGCACACGCTGGCGGACAGCGACATCGAGGGCACGGTGGATGCGCCATCGGTATCGATGGCCTGGTGAACACACAGAGAACAGAGATCCGGAGGTCGACGATGTCATAACTGTCACGCTAGCGGCTTTCAAGGGCTCGGAGACTTGACCGCGCAGGCCATCGCTTGCCGGCGATCTGGTATAAAGTGGTTCGCACCCGCTGTTTCGTTGGCTCGATATGTGCGGATCGTGGTATGTCTGCGGACAGCCGCATGGATCGGGCTGATCGATACGTAAGATCTCACGGGACTACCCTTGGATCGAGAGGCTTGGTGAGAAAGCGCAGCGTTGACCAGATGGGGGAATTGGACGACTGGGAGCCAATCATGATTTTAAATTGTGTCTTACGATATATACACACGAGGCATTTCGCAAATGAACATTGTGTCTTAAATGAGAATCACCAGACTGTTGCATTCGCCCCACTGCCAGAGATGCAGCCTAGCTCGAATTATAGCACGGCACAGCACAGCACAAGCTTAAGAGCAAAACCACCCTAAACGAACCGCAAGCACGGTGGAGACACAAATACCGAGTCCTAACTTCCCACGACCAGAACTGAAATGAAAGCGTCACCATGAATTTGAAGCTCCTGAGCGATCCGCTGCATGGCTCGCAAAGCATGGGGATCAAATCACAAGTTTCCCTCTCTATCGAGATCTCGATCAATTATTTTAGTCTCATCCAACATGACCCACGACGACCAGGGTCCCATTGAAAAGTCCATGATGCCTTGTAAGCGCATAGCCACTACAGCACCTTCCTCTCGGCGCAACTTCTCGATACCATGCTTGCCACGCTGGCCGGCACACACAAAAGCAGTAGTAAGAATAATGATATAATAAAGTGTGGCGTTCTGGCTCACATGAGGCTTGTCTCGATGTACGAGTCAGGTCTCAAGAGATCTTTGCCTGAATTTGCGCTCACGCCGACATCAATTACGAGAACCGATGCTTTTTGAGAACCCCAGATCTTGTCGATGTGATAGGAATACTCATCGCAGTGCAAAGTGCAAGCGGCCTTGGTAGGTTGGTCCTAGGTCTTCCGATCGATACCCCGTCTTTAGGACATCAATTGCAGGCAGACATGCTAGTACACGTGATCATATCATACTGTACGTCAAAATGCATAGACTTGCGCTGCGCTCACAAAAATTGAACGAACAAACTGTACAGCCATCTATAGGAAATAAGAGAACAATATCATCCACACATGCCCACAGCTTCCAAGCACTCCTATTCCAGGGGTATGCCCTCGTACTCGCTGTAGCCAAGTGCCAGGTTCATGTTCTGCAGACATTGAGTGGCAGCACCCTTGAGCAGGTTGTCGATGGTAACGTTGATGACGACGCGCTTGCCCGAGCTGTGGACGGCGAAGCCGCCAATCTCGACGCCGTGCTTGCCGCTGATGTCCTTGACGAGAGGGCTTTCGCCGGAAACCTTGACGAGCTTCTCCTTGTCGAAGCGGTTCTGGTACAGCTGTCTGATGTCACGGGAGGCCATCTGGTTGGCGAGAGGGATAGAGATAGTGTGGTGGATGCCGGCGAACCAGACGGCGACGTGAGGAATGAACGCCACGGGTGTGGCGAGCTGTGCGGAGATTTCGCGCTCGTGAATGTGGTCAGTCAGACTGTAGGGGATGAGGTTGTTGGTGAGGTTGTTGACGTCGTTCTTAGGGCTAGGCTTGGTGCCAGCGCCGGAGTATCCCGAGACACCGAAGACGGTAGGGTGTGCGGGCGCAGGGGCGAGGTGCTCAAGAAGGGGCGCAATACCGAGCTGAGCTGCGGTAGCGTAGCAACCAGGGTTGGAAATACGGGTGGCTGAAGCGATCTTGCTACGGGGAACGAGCTCGGGGAGACCGTAGGTCCATGAAGAGTCGAAACGGTAATCGGCGCTAAGGTCGACGATGAGGGCTTCCTTGTTACCGGCTTCCTCAATTGCATCGACGTAAGGCTTGCAGACACCATTGGGGAGAGCCATGATCCAGCAGTCAATCTCCTTCCTCTCGGCCATCTTGCGAACCTCATCAGGGGAAAGGTTCTCGTAGATGATCTTCTTCTTCTCGTAGCCCTTGAGCTCCTTACCAGCCAATTCACGAGAGCTGACGTGGCAGAGGTCCATGTTGGGGTGACGGTTGAGGAGATCAATCAAAGCCTGGCCAGTGTAGCCACGAGCACCAATAAGAGCAACCTTGGAAGGGTAATCCTTCTCCTTGTTCTTGATACCGAGAGGGGGGTTGGGGTTGGTAGTGGCGTATGTCCTGCGCTGACCGGCAGTCCAGACACGCTGCATGTCAACCTGGGGCCTACGGGCGCTGGTGTGGTAGCTGCTGGTCTGCTGTCTCAAGCCAGCCAGGCGAGCGGCACCGGCGCGAATGCGGTCAGCTGCAGAAGCAGCACGGTGGAGCTGAGATTCAAGGTTGACATCGCCGAACATCTGGCGGCCGTGCTGGACGAACTCAGACATGAGCTCCCTGACCTCATCAGGAGAGTCAACACCGTACCAGAAAAGAACCTCGCCCTGACGGGCGATGCTGCCGTCGGCCTTCTCAGAGAACCAAGTCAGGTTTTCGTCGTCCTGCTTGACAGTCCATGCGAGCTTGGGGAAGTCACGCTTAAGGTTCTGGAACACGTTGTCGGCAATGTTCGAAAGCCATGCGGAACGAGTCATAGTCAGTGTGGAAAGGTGTGCCATAGAGGAGCCGCCCTCGACAGGGGGAAGCACAACAGCCAGAGCCTCCATGTTGTCGTCGTAGTAAGCGCGGAAGTTACGGCTCTTGAGAGACTCAAGGTAGCGGTCGACAACAGCCATCGAGTCGAGGCCATCACGCTCACGAACCAGGGTCTGCTTGAGCTGTGCCAAGTCGAAGTCGCCGAGGGAGCTGGCTTGCTGAAGCTTGGTGCCACGCCTGATCAGGGTACCTGCACCAGAGTGTGTGAAGAGCTCCCTCTCGAGGCTCTCGGGATGGATGATAGCCACACTCGAGCTTCTGGGCAGGTCGTCCAGGAGGGTCTTGATATCACGGATCTTGCTGCGAGTGCCGTGAATAACCCAAGGCTTCTTCATGTACACGTCGTACTCCTCGTCCAAGTTGATGGCCTGGATGAGCTGGCCAGTCTCTTTGTCGTGAATGCCACCCTTCTCGGAAAGGTAGACGATCTTGAGAGGGACAAGCGCGCGAGCAAGCTCAGCGGCGGCCTTGTCAGCGTTGACGTTGAGAACCTGGCCCTCAGAGCTCTCCGCCATACAGGTGAGAACGGGAATGTAGCCGTCGGCGATTGCATTCTTGACAGACTTGGTCTGCACCTCGTTGACCTCGCCCACGAACTTGTAGGTATCCTTGTCCTTGTACTCGGCCTTGAGCACGCCGCTGGTGATAGGCCTAGCACGGACTCCCCAGGACTCCAATGCCTCGACCAACTTCAAGTTCTCCTCGAGGAAGAGCTTGCGGGCGATTCCAAGAGTCTTGCCATCGGTGATACGGATGCCCTCGTTGTACTGCGGCTCAATGCCGGCTTCCTCCAGCATCTTGTTAAGCTGCGGGCCAGCGCCGTGGATGATGACCGGGAAAAGACCCATCTGGTTGAGGTTACGGAGCGAGGCGCAGAACTCATCGAGGTAGTCGGTCAGGATGGCACCGCCAACCTTGATCACGGCGAACTGCTGGGACTCGACGGAGGTGAACTGGGCGAGGTACTGCTGGACCTCGCGCTTGGAGGCGATGTTGTTGAGGACATTGATCACGGCGGAGCGCGCAGAGCCGTCGTCGTAGCGCGACTTGTGGGCGGTGGCATACTGCTGTCTCCTGGCGGGGCGTGCGACAGCGCTGGTGACTGCGGCAGCACCGAGCTGCCTCTGAGAGGGACGAAGCTGGCGCGCCAATTGGCGGCAAGCCGGACGAGCGAGAGATTGCATGATGTAGTTAGAGTGGAGAGAAAGAGCCCATGCGGCAGCTGCGATCTATCCTCGCAGTGGTATGTCCCTCCGCAGGCGCAAACGAAATGTCTCAAGGGAAGTCAGTGACTGGACTGAGGTGGTAACAAAGTACCTCTGCGCTGAAGATCTCCAGCCAGTCAGTGGAAGTAAAGCCGAGCCAGCGACTTCGGGGAAGAGGGCCTTGGCGGCACGGACAGAAGGTAAATGGCTGCATTGCCACAGTCCAAGGGTGGCATCGACGTTAGAACGCGCGGACAGAAGTCAGGTGAGAGTTTGTGGTAAATACCGCTCTCCTATCAGGTAGGAAGATACGAGAGTCCAACGTCTCCCTACAACCTGTTACACCGATCACAAATCAAAGTAGGAGCAGTCCCACGATGGGGAGTAACACGTTGACATCTGGGAGCAGCCCACTTTCAGTATACCCAAGACGACAGTGAGGCTGACGTATTTTCCTCTCCCGAGTGGAAAAAGGATCAGATAAAAATTGTGTCTTGTCGATAGGGCCCCAACTTGCGGCGGAATCCACTTGCCGCGGGCATTGGCCTTGCGCTTGTGATACGGTTACTGTACACTATGACAATCAAATAGATTATAGTGAGAGTTGGGGCTTCGGACATTATTTGGCCGCATACAACTTCCCAAATGCGCTCGACGGCTAGAATCCTTCTTTCTAAATTATCGTTCACAAACTGGTCATGGCAAGAAGAATCACCATCGACTTGCCGTAAGTCTGTATGGAGAGTCAATCATGCCGGCGAGAAAGACTCTCCGGACGGTCGAATGAGAAGGTAATTAGATGCTTTCGACTAGGATCTTCCTAGGATGTGTATTCACGTAACTCAACGTTCCACGTAGTAATGTCGCTACTTTGTTTCTAGTGGTAATAGCATGCGTCAGGTGCGTAGCGTGTATTGCACGAAAACCTCCATAGAAGGTTGGGATTCCAATGTCTGTCTTGTGCTTCAGGAGCGTATGCGCACTTCTGGTGTTCACAAAGGATACGAAGACGACTAAGTCAGTTCATGCCGATTTTCAGATGATATATACGTGCATAACTTTATGTAGGTTATCTTCAACACTTCACATGTGCATGTACACGATTCAATCAATCTCCAAACATCCAACACGCAACCCTAACCACAAACCCTAACAAAGATGCGAGCGGGCAGCCGAGGTTGACAAGACACTACTCACGTCATGCAGCAGCTTGAGCCTCAAGATCGGGTCACAAGCGAGTGTTTCGTTGTCCACAAGAAAGGGAGCAAGTCGAGATCGCCATCTGCGACTTCCGGACGAACACAATGGGCGAGGAATGATGTCCGCCCTATCACCCGCGTCCAAACGAGCATTGTCGAACTTGAGGGCATTCGTCCCTCCGAAAACTAATTACTACCAATGTCCGCTGAAGAGGAGAGCGGCGGTGCTGATACTGTTGTTTGCGGATAAGGTTGGCGATTTGAGGGTCATTCTTACAATTAGGAGTGCTGGGTTGAAGAATTGTGAGTTTTTGTTTCGTTCACATGATGCCGGGGGATGGACATTATTTCTGCGATGTTGGCGAGGGGATTACCACGGCCTTGCACATATCTAAAGTGCCACTTGTGCTGCGTTTGCTTCGATGTTGGTGCAGCGGGTCAGACGAAGAAACAGAGATACATTAAATTGACATATCACCTAACAGATGCTGGTCAAGCAGCCCTGCCTGGCGGAAAGGCAGATACCCTCCAGGTATGCGACAATCGTAAGCACGGCCATTTACGAATACTTCTAATGCGAACCAGGAATCGCCATGGGACACTGCACGTCGCGAGGCATTCGAGGAGATAGGCCTGGCCATGAGCGAAGACAAGCTCCCAGCAGGCTACACAGTCGAACACCTAGCCGAACTCCCTACAAACCTCGCCATGACAGAGCTCGGCGTAAGACCGTGCGTCGCATTTCTCAAGACTCCAGCACCATCATCCCGAAATCAAACGCCAGACGCCGCCCGCGACTTCCTGCCCAAGCTAGACGCCAAGGAAGTCGCCGCAGTCTTCACAGCGCCCTTTCACAACTTCCTCAGCGAGAAGGACGAGGACCCCGCGCAGCGTGAGATCGAAGGCGACTGGTACAAAGGGTCATGGCACACGTGGAACGATAGTGCGTGGCGCATGCACAACTTCAGCGTGCCCGTCAGCTCCTCGACCTCCTTCATCGCCAAACGTCCAGAGTCGTACACCGACCCTCGACCCTCAAGCGGAAGCGGTGCGAGCAGGAAACCCGCGGCAGGCAAAGGCTCTGGCATGCAGCCTCAGCTTCCGCGCTCGTTCTATCGCGTCTCCGGGGATGCGTTGGCGCAGCCGCGGTACAGGGTGTTTGGAATGACGGCGCGAATTCTGGTTGATGCTGCGAGGGTGGCCTATGGCGAGGAGCCGCAGTTCGAGCACAACAGCCATTTTGGAGACGAGGAGATGATCGAGCGGTTGATCAAGATCGGGCGGATGAGCGAGGAGAAGAAGGAAGGTGAGATGTTGACCAAGGAGGTGATGAAGGAGGCTAGGGAGGCGAAGATTTGATGTGATTGAGCGTTGTACGTTACAGCTGTGTACGCGATGTCTATACTACTACCGGTGAGAGCAGCAAAGACGGTATCGCATTGTGAGTATTGCATGTGGCACAGACCATGGAGATGACAAACCTCCATGGTGCGCGCATGGCAATGGCCGAGATTGCGCGCGGCACAGGGCGACATGGCTACTTGTACGCTGTCATCGAGGCTTGACACTTATAGCAAGAATCTCTTAAGTGGTAGGAGCATGAAGGACGAGCTGCAGCACTGACGACGCTAAGGAGATGTCATTTCGTGTGGTATTGGGTTGACGCCTGTTCGCATGAAAGTGGCAATAAGTGCAGAGACGTTTGGGGTATGCAGAAACAAGAGCGAGTCTAGCGCATATGTGAGTGTGACCAGGATGTGGCTGGATGTATTTGCATAATAAGGAGTAGGGGAGGGATTGCTTGTCTGTGTTTCTCTCTGGTGGTGCTTGCCGTTGCCGGGTGAATTGCGCGCGACAACACACCAGCCGGCCAAACAACACTCAAAGCCTCGCTGCCGCCCCCCCCCCCCCCAAAAGGTGCATTC
>LJJI01000315.1:0-81008 GCA_001553865.1 Cladosporium sp. BSL10
CTGGTCTGGTCTGGTCTGGTCTGGTCTGGCGGGGGGTTGTGTTCAGAGAGACTCAGTCAATCGTTCAGTCAGAATTATCTACAGTGAGTAGTGAGGCATCAAGGAAAGGGAAGTGAAAGCGTCAAGGCGGAGTTCGGGCTCGATTGGCGAAGCAAAGCAAACAACAGACAGCATACATAATAGGGCACGAGGGCAACAAGACCCTTCCTCTCGCTCGTTGGCATTGCATTGACGCGGTTGGGTGGAGCGCGAAGGAAGGCTCAGGCGTAACACCGCCCGTATTCTTTTCTATTACTAGACTGAATCTGCACACTAAGCCAGTCCGTGCTGCCGCACCCCTTATTGCACCGCTGAACACACTCGCGCGCTGACCTGGCCGGGAGAGAACATTCTTGGAAGCCTCTCACTACTGCTCCCAGTCTGTCTGCCCGACCTCCCACTGCTGACTGCACTAATACAACAAATACACCGACAACAACCCTCGCGACTCCCCAAATTCTCCTCCGCCTTCGGGCTTGCAGCATGGAGTCGAGGCTGCCTTTTTCGGCAGGCGCCTTAGCGCAAACTATCCTCAGCGTGGCGCTTCGACTCTTCACCCGTCAATTCATATTCGCCATCGCATGTGTCGCCGTGCTCGGTGCGAAGCTGCTGCACATCTACGCCCATCTGGACGCTCTACAACTGCACACCGTCTTGGGCTGGGGCTGGTCCTTCTTCTTCCAGGACACCATAGTTTTGCTCGGCTTGCGTTTGCTCGTCGACCAAGGAGTTATCGCACTATGCGTTTCCTTCTTCATCGCAGCCCTTCTGCTGCTGATGGGATCCGGAAGCATGGCCTTCTACTTCACCGCCGGCACCGAGCTGCGCTGGAAAAACATGAAGGCAATTCATGACCCGTCCGCCTTTAAAATGTTGGCCACCGGCATCGTCATGCTCCTGATCGTCATGGTTGTTCTTTTCTTCGTGTCCATGGTCTTGCAGTCTATCTGCTTCATAGTGGCCGACACTTGCATTGACGTGTTGCGCGTTCCCGTGCGATTTGCTCTCAAATACATCGCCAAGTGGCGAGGGAAGGAGTACACGCCCGACCACGACGAACAAAAGGCCTACATGCTTCTCTCGCAAGACCAATCCGACACCGACGAGTACGGATTCGACCTCGAGACCAACCAGCCTGTGCAAAACCCATCGCCTCCGCCTCAGGCTTCGAGCCTCATGGTCTGTCTGCGCCTTTTGGTGGCGTGCGGAATGGCTTTGCAGGTTCTCTGCACAATGTTCCGCCCTCCGGACAGTTCACTGGTCTTCTTGTCCTGGACGCTCCCATTGATGCCCGTTGTTCACTTGATGGTCGGCGCGACTCTTTCTACTGTCATTGCACTTCCTGTCTCGTTCCAGCACATCTCTGCTCTTGGTAAACCAAGGCCATTCGCATGGCTTCCTCAAGACCCACACCCAGGATTCGAGGACTGGTACCGCAACATGCCCCATTACGACTCAAGCAAGGATCCCTTGGAAATCTCAAACAGCAACGAAAAGCTCTTGCCGGCATTGCAAGAGATCGAAATCGGAGATGTTTCGATCAAGCACGTGGTTTTGATGAAGCTTGAAAGCACGAGGAAGGACGTCTTCCCGCTCAAGAAGCACGCTGGGGTTTGGGAACGACTTGCAAGTACGTTCAAAGATGGCAAGATTCCGCCAGAGGTCGAACGCCACATCGCTTCTCTCACGCCTATGGCGCGTTACTTGACTGGTGACCTCGAGAGCGGTTTTACCAATGGAACCGAAAACATTGAACGTAATGGACGAACGTTCCGCGGAGGTATTAGCGCGCAAAACGCGCACACAACCGCCACTTACACATTGAAGAGTCTATTGGGCACGCACTGCGGTGTTGTCCCCTTGGCTGCGGATTTCAACCGCGAGTACACAGAGCACATTTATCAGCCATGCTTGCCGCACATCTTAGATGCCATGAACGACATCCAGTGCGGCAACCAAAGCAACAAAGGGGCCAAGAAATGGACCTCGAAATTCATGCAGTCCACTACACTCGGTTACGACAACCAGGACATGCTAATGCCAAAACTCGGATTCACCCCAGAAAACATTATTGGAGGAGAGTTCCTGAAGGAGGACGGGCACAAATTTGCCGCAAAGAACTTGAGCGACGTCAACTATTACGGCATGCCCGAGGTTGCCATTGAGGATTATCTACGTGATGCTTTCGCGACCGCGAAGAAGAACGACGAGCACCTTTTCTTGTCGCACCTGACATCCACATCACACCACGACTTCAGCATCCCCAAGGACGAGGAGATGTTCAAGTTGGCGGGCGACAACGACTGGGATATCTTGTCGCGCTACCTCAACGCCATCGGCTATGTTGACAGGTGGCTAGCCAAGGTTCTGGACATCCTGGAGGACGAAGGTGTCGCCGACGAGACCTTGATCGTGCTCGTGGGAGACCACGGCCTGTCCATCGCAGAGGACATGTCATTCACCCCCTACCACAACCCCAGGATCGCCAACTTCCACGTCCCTCTAGTCGTCTCCCACCCGGCGCTCCCCAAAATCAACATCACCGACCCCGTCACCTCCATGCAAATCCTCCCCACCATCCTCGACCTCCTTATCGAAACCTCCACCTTCTCCCAATGCGAAGCGGCCGCCGCCCGTGACCTGCTGCGCAACTACGAGGGCCAGTCCCTCCTGCGCCCGCAAAAGACCGTCTCCGACGAGAACAAGCACCTCGGCTGGCAATTCACCATCATGAACCCTGGCGGTTCCAGCCTGGCGGTGCGCGACGCCAACGAGCCCGACCTGCGCCTCATCGTGCCCCTGCAGGCCGGCTCCGAGTGGCGCTTCACCGACCTGGCCAAGGACCCGTGGGAGAAGGAGCCCGTCCTGTCCTTCGACTTCAACACCCTCGTGCGTAGACTGCACAACGGCGTGCAGCAGGCGTGGGTCAAGAAGGCGGTGCAGATGTCCGAGTGGTGGGTCGAGGAGAACAGGAAGCGGTATAGGTTCAAGCCTTGAGTTTGTTCGTTTTGTTCTGTTACTCTCCGTTTTGAGTATTTGGCGAGTAGAGTCTTGTTCCATTCGGGAGGGCATGATGGGTATCATTCATGCATTGCATTGCATTCGGGGGCATTTCTTGCATTGTTCCTGGAGTCATGAACGGGGCCGGAGCATTTTGGCGTTTTCTTCTTCTTCTTCCCCAAAAACCGAGGGATAAACTGGGTGTTTTTATTACAAACAAAAACCAGCCGGAAACATATTTCATACCGCGACAGGGGAAATCGTCGCGCGTGCTTGCTTATTGCATGTGAAGCTTTGCATTTGTGGTGGGGTGTTTTTATTCCTTCTTTCACTGTGCTATTTTGGTTCATATCCGTGTGTCTAAAGCTTCATCATTCTGCTGTCTGTTCCACCCGGACAGGACTATGTAGCAGCGTCAGGGTGCCGGTGGACGGTGGACAGTTAGGATCGCCTTGAGGCGTCCGTTCGAAACGGTGAACACTTACTTGCAGGCATTATGCGCAAAGAAACACAACAAGAAGCTAAAGGGAATAGAACATCATCAAATTTAGTTTTTCTTTTATCACTAGCTACGGCCTAGCCCCGATTGATAATGCACCGAATGAAGACTTGAATAGACCCTTACAACCCCAAACCCTTTGATAGTCTTTCTTCCTTTTCCCCCGGCCTTGTCATTCTTGTCTGTTTGAGGCTACATGCGTTGTAGGACACCGATCGATGCACGAGAGACGCTTCTGCTGTGCATATGTAGTAGGGCGGCGAGGACGAGATGGCAGGTTTCCGGTGGTTTGTTGTTGCGAGGCTTGTGGTTGGCTTTGTTCTTTGGTCTGTTTGCGACGCTTGCACATTAACAAGGGGATCAGATCGTGTTTTGGAAGGTTCCGCATTTCCAGAGTTTGAGTGGTGTTGCGTTTCAAAGGACTAATTCTGGGGCACTACTGGATGCGTGGGATGCGATGTCCTGGCTCTTGAGTGACGATACACGAGTGTTTGTCTGAGAGGCTCTTATGATTGTGGCTCGTGTACTCGGGACCAAGAGGTGTGTTGATCCCCCCCCGCCAAGACGATAACGCTTCGTGATCGACATTCAACAGGTGTGTCGTGCAGGATTCGTGAGGACGCTGCAGAGAAGAACTGTATATCTTGATCTATGCCGCAGAGGCGTTCTTCATCAAGACGCGACAATTCTCGATACGGAGAACATTGGTAGCTCCACTGGTGAAGCCGACTGGCCAGGAGACTTGCTGACAATGGAATAGCGGCTCTTCCTTGGCTCAGCCGCAGCGCTGCGTATTCAAAGCTGCTTTGCGCAGGTTTGCGTACGGCGTTCGTCGATTCTGCTGTCTTGGACGATTGCTGGATGATTAGGGATATGCTAGCTATGAATGTGTGTCTTGAACGGATTGCATTTTATCTCCAGCCTGCGCAAGTGTAGATGCTGACGCTATTAAACATGATTATGCTATAGATCCCCTCCTGGAGCTGTCGCGATCATGCCGCTACAGTGTGTCGAAGGCGAATGTTCGCACGTAAATATGTGGACTAATGTTTGTGAGGGACTGGCGCGATGTTCCCGCATAACGGCGCATCGGCCCAATTACACTTTTGTACCTGGCAGTCGAGGTCAATGTGCCGACCATGGTCCGGCCGGTCGTCCAGTAAGAGCACGAGAGATCTCTCTTCGAGTCGCACGTGCGCGGGGGTGGCAGCACCGAGCGAAGACCGTCGAGCCGGGGACATGGAAGCCCTCCGTACGTTCGCTCCTCACGAAATGAAACAACGAGCTGGTTGGCGATAGCTGCAACGGTCAACAGTCGAGCGCCGCGTTCATGCTGTACTACGCATGCCAACAGTGCCACGCTCAGCCGCAGTACGCCGTGCAGCATCGGAGATATGGCAGACCAGGGGCTTCTGCATCCTCCATGCTGGCTGGCATTGCTGCTGATTTGCCGCGGGAAGCTGTGGTGGAGTCGTCGCTCGCTCGATGGAGAGCGTCGATGGGTCCGCCCGGGCGAGCCCTGCCGAAGGCGGTTATTTTGATTCATCATCTACTGTACGCCAGCGAACACTAGCTGGGCCAAGGTACCACGGGCCGGGCGAGGGCGGTACATAGTGGTGGGAAGACCGCTCTCGCCTGTCATCATCATCGAGCCGTCTGCATCTCTCTTTCCTCCATATCGACCTATACCCAATAATTGCAGATCATCAATCGCCCGACCCCGCGCCACTGCCACTACAACTACACTGCATGCTTCTCCAGCGCTCTCGTGCTGCCACCTGAGTGATCGCGCTCGCCATTTCGACCTAGCGACCCGGCTCCCTGGAAAATATGCCGCGAGGTGCCCGCAGCGCCAGGAAAGACGCCGCCGCCGCCCAAGACGCAGCTATATCGCCGCAGGAATACCCGTGAACATACCTCAGTGAACGCCCATAAGCAGAACTACCCCAACGCGCCAACCCACACACCACCGGACGCCGAGCCATGGTGGCCTTCAAAATCGAATCATGGATCTGGTACGCGGTAGTCTTGCTGATTGCCGGAAGTCGATTGTTGGTCTCCCAAGCCCATGCCCATATGCACAAAAGCCCATTCGAACCAAAGCCCAATGCACAACGCCCAAGACAAGCCCGCTGCGACTCGATTACCCAGCATCTCAAAATATACAACTAACAATTTGCGAATGTAGCATTTCGCGCCGCATGGCCTTGGGCGCAATCAGCCGGTTCCAGGCCGACGAGTATCTCATGATGACAATACTGTGCTTCTACACGGTCGTCATAGTTACGATCAACATCGTCGAGCACACCAGCTCCAATCTCCTGCCACCCGGCTACGACATCGCACACATGACCAAACAAGATATCGCAGAGCGCACTCTGGGCAGCAAGCTTATATTGGTGGTTGAGAATTGCCAAATCGTCACAATCTGGGGCGCAAAGACATGTCTGTTGATCATGTACCTGCGCCTGACGACACTGAGGAGAGAGAACATCGCGATCAAAGCCCTCCTTGTCTACGTCGGATTGACATTTGTCGTGATGGAGATACTCTATCTGGGAGTCTGGTGCCGACCCTTCCACAACTACTGGGTAAGTGTTTCGACGTCCAAGACGCTTTCTGTCAAACTGACACCGAATCCAGGCAGTACCTACTCCATCAGTCCAATGCGATGCAGCAACGAATCACCTGATTACCAACGCCGTCTTCAACCTGAGTTCCGATGTGGCCATGCTCGCCGTAGGACTGCCGATGTTCTTGCGCCTATCACTGCGCCTGTCGAAAAAGGTCCCCCTCATTGGCATCTTCAGCCTAGGAGTCTTTGTCATCATCGCGGCCATATTGAACAAGGTGTATTCCTTCTCGGACCCTTTCAGCGACGAGTGGGTCTATTGGTACGTTCGCGAGAGCTCTACGGCACTGATCGTCGCGAACCTGCCATTCGTCTGGCTCTTCTACCGAAAAATCTTCCGAATCCGGAGCTCGACTGCATCAAGGAGGGGGCGATATGGTAGCACTCCAAAGTCAGCGACCCGGATATCCTCCATTCGCAGAAAAAGCGTCAAGCCTGATGTCCCTGGCGCAAGAAAGAACTCGGATCCGAGCGACCCGAACTTGGAACTGGGCGGTATAGGCCAGGCTGGTTTGTGGTCGGACGACATGACCGTGGAGGAGATGCTCCGCGGTGAGGTCCTGTCCAGCGCGCATGCAAAGGACGCTACACCAATCACACACCCAGCTCTGTTCTATGCGGACGGATCTAGGAAGCCGAAAGTCCCACCGGTCCCAGACCTGCCCGAACAAGCCGTCTTGAGCGACTATGGAGAGCGACAGACCATGCGACGAGGCTCGAGTCCTGATTTGCGGTTCAACGGTACGCCTCTCAGCTCGAGCTTCAACGATGGAGGGTCAGGGCCCAAAGCTGGGTCTTTTGTATGAGCATGCTGTTCAGCAAGCCTTGACTAGATGAATGCCGGCATTATAGACGGACGGATTCGGAAGCATGGAGCAGCGGCGAACCAGGCGTTACTTTTTCTGGAAGAGAGCGGGTGATTGTTATTACTTGGGCGAACGAGAAGGACATGGGAGCGCGATAGACCTGAGATACCCCCTTTTGTATGCGAATTTTGTGGCTTTTCGACCTCGTGTACTTCATGTCAACCGTCTCACACACCCATGTCGACGCCTGCAGACCCGTTGCACTATCACACTCATGGACGATGAAGAGCTTACGATCTTGGGCCTGCCCACGGTCATCTCAGACACGAGCTGCGTGGATACGGGCAGCATGCTGTCATAGTGGGCTGGGGACGAGGCCGCACTGCGACCCTTTGGGTGGGAATGTGGAAAGAAGGTGGCTCGTACGTCCAGCCTCACGAGCCAATTCGAGAGATTTGGCCGTGGCGATGGCTGGTGCTTCGACGTTTTTGTGTCTCAGATGGGCGAGTCGGTGGCTAGTGCGAGGTCTGCGAGAGAGAGCTTTTGGGCTTGCGGCACGTTATGCCCGCGGAGCCAGGATGGCGATGGGCGTGGAGGGCTGCTACACGTGCCTGGGCAACGAGAACGATACCGTTGTTTTCATCGTCACGGGAGCGGTAGAGTTCGTGGCGTATCTGCTTGACAGCAGGATGCACTCACGATGGAGCAACCCCGACCGATGTTTGGGAGCGAGCCATTCCAGCGCAGAATCACTCCAGTGCCGATGTCGTGTGGTCGAAATGTTCAAGTAACGTTTTGGATCGGTATCCCAAGAAGCCAACCCACTTTCCAAGAAGTCGCCGAGCCCGAGGACATTGAGGCATAGCCACGCTCAAGCATGCCACTGCAGTTTCCATGACGATTTCGCAGCGGTGAGAGCAGCGGAGAGAGACATTAGATCGCTCGTGAGACAATCAACGTCTGGTTGCTGCGAAACTGGGAGGCTTGAGATTAACCACGACAAGCTTTGCGCGCCATCCCGCTCCCGCACCCGCATCGGAATGGCTTGTCGTCAACCATGCGTTGCGTTCACACCTGCATTCGTGGTTCGCAGTACTGCATACATGCATGTTGAGGCTTGTTGCTCGCACAGTATACAACTTCGCATGGTAACAAGATTGAATCGTCGTGATTGGCTGTACGCGCATTTGTCATTCTTCAGAAATGTCCTCACGACCAGGTCACAAAACGATGACTTGCCGTGAGACAAGCTTTCTCTATGCCAAAACGGGTGGCAGTTCGAGTTCTAGTTTAACGACCGTGCATGTCATTTGGCATTGAATGTTACCCTGCGCTCACCTACATCGACCTCTTGCTGCCTACTATCGCCAGCCATGTCTCAGCAGCACGTCAATACCGCATGGCTGGATTCCCTTCGCTCAGCCCCGAGGCCAGGGCTCTTCCCGGTAGCCATGGCGTCTTGTCTCTGAATAGCGCCTCATGGCAATGGATAGCCTCTTGAATTATGGTCGGCGATGGCTGGTACCGTCGTCACTGCCGGTTGTCCAGGTTATTGATATAACACACACTCGGGTACCTTCAGCTTTCCGTCCTCACACACCACTCTACCTACCATCTACTCACTACCTTGTCTTGCTAACCGTCCTTCGTGACATCTTCTCCCACTCGTTATACAATCACCTTCTATATTCATCCAAGTGTACACTTTACACGAGGAATATCGTTACTCGGCTATGCGCGGCGCGTGGTCGTTGACCGCACTTGCGGTCAGCAGTGTCGCTGCCCAGGAACTGCCTGACTGGCAAAATGAAAACACCATCGACTGGAGAACATTCGGCCAATGGCAACCGCCTACTTCAATAGAACACGCACCCGCCAAGTCTATTCCTCCAACAGCACCGCAATTCACACAAAAGGCGCCAAAGGGCTACCCATCAAGGCCTCCTACCTGGACGCCCACTCAGCACGCTGTGGGAAAACAAGTGGCACAAGAAACTCCAGTATTCTGGGCCTCAGAATCACCATCTGTTACCGTGGTCTACGAAGAGGCAACCAACACAATCTACACTACCGTGGACGTAACTGTCACCTCCTGCCCTGCAGCCCAGACAGCGTGTCCGGCTGCCATCACATGGGTCGCCGCAGACTCGGAAGGCATGACTGAGGAGACAACCGAAGCTCCTTTCGAAGAGCCTACCAAGCCAACAAAATCTCCCAAGTCACACCCACCTTTGGTGCCCCACCCGTCTCACACATCACACCCGGCACCATCATGGCCATCTGGCTGCGAGGATCCCAATGCTCCGCTCACCAACGCTGAGCAAGTCGGCAACTCAACCTGGGGCACACTTTGCCAGGAGACCTTCCCCAAATGGCTGCCCAGTGAGGACGGCAAGCCATACATGAAGGCTCCTTGGGGCGACAAGACCACAAAGAACTCGGATGCCACTGTTCGCAGCGACGTTCCCAACACTGGCGACACCCGATACTACGAGTTCAACATCACTCGTGACCAGATCTCCACTGATGGTGTGCTTCGCGATGTCATTCTGATCAACGGACAGTTCCCTGGTCCTATCATTGAAGCCAACTGGGGTGACATGATCGAGGTCACGGTCAACAACCAAATTGCCAACCCATTCGAAGGCACTTCGGTTCACTGGCACGGCTTCCTTCAACGTGATACTCAGTGGTACGATGGTGTTCCTGCGGTTGGCCAGTGTCCCATTGCTCCCTTCCACTCTTTCACCTACAAGTTCCAGGCCGAGCTTTACGGCTCGTCGTGGTACCACGCACACTACTCTGCTCAGTATACCGGTGGTATCGTCGGTCCCATGCAAATTTATGGCCCCACCCAACTGGACTACGACATTGACGTCGGCCCTGTCATGATCTCCGATTGGTTCCACGTCCCGTACTTCTCGATTGTTGCGGATGCTGTGGGCACTGATCTTTCTGTCATTCCTCCAGTCAGCGACAACATCCTCATCAACGGCAGGGCAAACCACGATTGTACCCAGAGGACTTACGACAACAGCTCGCAGTGGCTTGCCAGCAACCTCGAGAGCAACATCACATGGACTTGCGTGGACGATGCTCCCCTGTCCAAGTTCAAGTTTGAGAGCGGCAAGACCCATCGCTTACGCCTCTCCAACATTGGTGCCGACGGCATGATGAAGTTCCAGATCGATGGACACACGATGACTGTCATTGCTGTTGACTTCGTTCCCGTCGAGCCCAAAGAGGCGACTGTCGTCACTCTCGGCGTCGGTCAACGCACGGATGTGCTTGTCAAGGCCAATGGCGGCAAGGAATCTGCCTACTGGATGCGAACATCCGCTCCCGGTGGTGAAGCTTGTGGCGGATCAAACGCACCCGAGACCCTTGCAGCAATCTACTATGAGGGCGCCGATACCACTAAGCTTCCTACAACATCTGCTGCGTACAACAACACCGAGTGTGCCAATGATCCTCTCGAAGCCATCGTTCCCGAGTACTCGATCACACCGTCGCCAAACCCCTTCGTTCAGGACCTTGAACTCTCCCTCGTCATGAACGCCACAGGCAACTACGAGTGGCAGATCAACAACCAGACTTTCCGCGCCAACTTCAATGAACCCCTCCTCTTCAAGGCTGCTGAGGGCAATGTTTCATACCCCCTCCAGCCTCAATGGGCTGTCCACAACTTCGACAGGAACAACTCCGTTGTTCTGAACGTCACCAACAAGACCCCATTCGCTCACCCGTAAGTTGCCACCATCTTCATCTACACTTGTTCCAGACTAACAAATCTCAGATTCCATCTCCACGGTCACAACATGTACATCCTCGACGACGGCGAAGGCGCCTGGGATGGTAGCATCCGCAACCAGCAGAACCCCGCTCGCCGTGATATCCACACTATCCGCGCCGGTGGCTTTGCTGCCCTACAGTTCGAAGCCGACAACCCAGGCGTCTGGCCATTCCACTGCCACGTCGCCTGGCACTTGTCGGGCGGCCTCGCGATGAACGTCATGTCTCGCCCCGACGACATTCCCGCCATCCCCAACGTCATGCCCGAGACGTGCGTCGACTGGGATTGGTACAGCGACCACAATGTTGTTGACCAGATCGACGCCGGCTCATAGTCGGCCGGCGGTCTCTGCCACCATCGCTCTATTTCCTTGTGTCCTCGCGTTGCCTTTTCTGTTTTTTTGAAACACTTATTTGCGATGAGGAGAAATTTGTGCTTTTCACATCACCAACATATACCCAGGCATTTGGAAGAGCAGGGAACGCGTCATCCAGCCATGACGGGAGGAGAAAATCAGAGAGAGAAAGAAGTGCGCGTCATGATTGTTTGGAGAACAAGATTTTTTTCGGTTAACGCGCAAAGCGAAGCGATGCATAGCATACGAGATGATTACATCTCGGGGCCGGAGTTTGTTGGGTATTTTGGAGGTCCCTTTATTTCTAATCAGGTACTCACTGGGGTACTTGGATGGTTTTTCATCACGAGTATAATATTAGAACTTACGTAGAGAATAATATAACACAACAAGAACAGTCAACACGAAACCCTCTCTCGAGTTCAATCTGAATCGCATTGCCATGATATTACTCGCTTCTAATTTGTCTTGACCTCGAGACAGTCTACGACCTCCCTTCACAATGCGCTGCAAGAAGCCTTCTCCGCACATAACTGTGTCGTTGTCCTTGTCAATTTGCAACACATCAACTCGCATCCGTCATTGGCGTTGTAGAACCGGCATGCGGAATGACAAGGATCCAATCCGGCGGTCCTGTGATGTCTGCCAGTGTGGTCAGAAGTGTATTTGCTGGCAATGGTGTGATGCTGAGAGAAATGGACATCGCCGTCAATATGCAGACTCATGGTTCAATGCCCTAAGCATTAGTGGGACCACCAAGCAGCTGCACACTAGTTTGCAGTCTGCATCCATGCTGTTATGGATGATGTCCGGGTCTCAAGAGTCGAGTCGCACTGCAGGCCTAGCGTGATGTCAGCCCGTGGCGAGTCTGGCCACTCATGCAGCGCAGCCGAATTTGCTATAGGCCAGGTACACTTGTACATGCATACCTGTAGACCATGCCAAGTACACCAGACTAGCTCGGTCTCTGTCGGCGTGTCGGTAATACTTTCCAATGCTGTCTGTTCGTGCAGGATGTATGAATCGAACGACAGTGGCCGAACCCTCCATCGACAGTCACGAACGGATCGAGCACAAGCTGGACGGTGGGAAAAGGGCTCGTTCGAGTCACGTCAGGCAGTAAGAGCACTCTGCTGACCACATATGCGACTCCGTTCAATCTCGACCGTCAGTGTCGCTCCACTCAAAATGGGTCAGGCCATTTCTACAGCAGCTCGAACAGTCAGAGAAGGGATATAAAGTGCTGTGGTCCATGTCACCCAGACCTTCTGTTCCCCAGAAGCAACACACTCCGTCCCTGCAATCTCATGAGACCAAGCTCCTCCGATCTTGAACAACTCGATAGCCCCCTTGACTGGTGCTGCACAGATCCCTTCATAACATCCGCCATGCCCCGCAGAGTCAACCAAACAAGCAACACCGTCAGTCCCGAAGTTGCTGCACGCCCAGACATGGACTCCGTCCTAGCCACCGTCGTCCCCGAGATCGAAGCGAGCCAGCTCGATTTCACTTACCATGAAGCTTCGATCCCGAACGAAGAGGTGCCATCATGCGTGTCCCAGTTCCCGCTGGCGGCAAACAAGGACCCCATGTCCCCAGAGATGGTCATCGGCCTGCTGACTGAGATCCCTCGGTGGGTGCGCGGCAGCGTGATCAACTTCGCAGCGTACTCCGGAGGCTACCCCAAGCCCGAAGACGCAGTCTACGCGGCGCAGCAGCTCAACCGGGCAGCGCTGCTCTGGAACTCGAAGAACGTCGGCGTCACGTTCAGATGGGTGAGATCGACCACAGCCCATCCCATCGGCATCTCGACACGAACCCCCCCCCTCTCTCTCTCTCTCTTCACTAACCGTTCTCCGCAGGTTGCGAAAGTCGAGGATGCCGCTTTCGTCCTGGGCTACGGCAAGGGCGACAACCCGGGCCTGATCGCCCGCGCCTTCTTCCCCAACAACATCGACCACAGCGACATGCTGGTGTTCAAGACCGCCCTGCAGGAACCCCACCGTCCGCACTTGTGGAGGTACTTCCTGCACGAGCTCGGCCACGTGTTGGGCCTTAGGCACGAGTTCGCGCTCGCTGGTGAAGTCGGAGGCTTCCAGTTCGGGCCGCGAGATCCGTTCTCGGTGATGAATTACCGCAGCGAGCCGCCGATGATCACGCAGAACGATGTGGATTGTACCACTGCGCTTTACTGGCTTCCGGGAGGGAAGATCGGGACGATTCCCTTGGCTTTGTATGTGCCGGATAATTGAGAAGCATGTGTTGCGTTGTTGTCTTTGCTTTCTTGAAGTGGACACTTTTGAAGTTGATGCTTTCGAAGCTGTTGCTTATGGATATCGTGACGGCCGTATTTCCTGGCCCAGAATGTCGATCAGTATACGAGGTGATTGAAGTCTAGCCAAATACTTAGGAAAGCCTTCCGAGATTGGGGAACCTGTCAATGAAGATTGAAGCTGGAGTCTGTAGAGGTAAATGTGCATGCTTAAGGGATATCTAAATCATACTTTGATAGAACGCCTGGACCGGTCGAGATCAACGTCTCTTCACACGGCCACCTCTTGTGCTACTGCCACGGCCACGAGGCTTGTTGATTCCGCTTGATCCGCCGCCCCGACCCTGTGTCTTCTCCATGCCGAGGCCCCTCCTCATACCACCATTGCCACCACGGCCACGACCGCGATCGCTGCCGCCGCGGCCACCTCTTTGGGGGGGACCGCGGTCACTCCTGGCCGCCTTCTGTCTTGCGGACAGAGCAGCTTGAACCTCGTCGCCATCGATCTCCATCTCGTCGTCACCGCCGCTCTGCTTGAACTTCAGCTTGCCCTTCTGGCCTCTGAAACCGGCGTCTTTGCCCTTGAGCGCTTCAATGTAGGCGTTGATGCCACCTTCCAGCGTACCATCGCCGGGCTCTTTGCCGTTGACCATTCCAGAATCGTCAAAGTCCATCACGTCACCGCCATCATCGGAGTCCTTGTCGTTGAACACCAGCTTGCCATCCAGATCGGTCTTTGCCTTCTTCTTTGTTTCGGGTGCTGTGCGCTTAGCGGTAGGTTTTGTTGATGACACGTGGGCAAGAGCACGCTTGTCGAGCAGATCGAGAGGCTCATCGTCGTCCTCAACAATGTATTGCTTACCGCCCTGCTTAGCCTTCTGGCCCTTGGACGCGGCACGACCAAGCACCTCGTCGTCGGAAATATCGGAGCCATTCTCTGAGCCGGAATCGGAACCGTATACTGCATCGTCATACTCGCTTTCGAACTTGCTCTTGGGCTTGTCTTTGGTGGTCTGCTCGTCGTCGTCCTCGCCGGCCTCTTTTCTCTTCTTGCGGCGCTCGCGGGTCTTGCGGATGTTTGCGATGAGCTTACGGTCGGATTCGGGACAGTAACGCTCAATGAGGTCCGCGCCGAAGCGGCGAATCATGCGCTCGAAAATGTGCTTCACCTTAGCTTTGAAATGTTGCTTGTGTTCGTGACTCCAGACAACGAGGTTGGGAACGAGGGTTTCGAGGCGCGGCAGCATCAGTTCTGAAGGCAAAGAAATGACACAGACCTTGACGAAACCGAGCACAGAGCGCACGATCTCGCGGTTGTTCGAGGTAAGGAATAGATCCATAGTCTGGACCAGGTCGGTAACAGTTGCTTGCTGCAATTGTGAGCGGAACTCATACAAGAGTCTTGTGAGGGCTGTGATTGTTGCGGAAATCATATTGGGTGTAGAGCCAGCGAGACCGGCTGAGACCATGGTGAAGTATTCCTCCAAGCTAGCTTCTGCTGAAGGCGCATCGGCTGGCATGTGCGGGATCTTAGAGTTCACAATGGTGCCACCCTCCTTCATCTTCTCTCCGATGAGTACAAGAAGGTCGAAAGCCTGTGTCCTGGCCTTCTCGTTGACCTCCTTGGCACTGATGACGACCTCAGACAGAATAGATGGGATGAAGTGCAGATCCGACTTGGGCAGGAAGGGAAGTATCTGAGCGATCGAAGCCAATCTGTCGCGCTTTGAGGGCGCTGAGGCCTGCTCAGCAGCGCCCAACAAAAGCTGCTGCAACTCAGTGTTGCGCTCTGCCAATGCCTGCCGTCCAGACTCGGACTCCGCAAGACGAGGAATGAGCTTGTATGCCTTCTTCTGAATCTGCGGGTCGTCCTGCTTGTTGACAATAGTGGCTGCCATGTTGAAGAGACCAGCAAAGCTCTCACGAGGAAGGTAGATTGACATTGTGATGACCAGATCCATCAGGGTGTGTGAAACAGGAGGCATCTTATCCTTGCCATCCTTGTTGTTTGTGCGCTGGTGCTTCTGCTTGTCGGCCTGCGTTTGAGCATCCTGCTCGGCAAGCGAAGATTCCAGCATGGTGGCGACACGTGTGAAAGTCTCCATAAGCTCTGTCTCAGGAGTGACGCTGAGGAAGGCGTTGATGCATTGCAGCAGGTTGCCACGGTTCTGAGGCAAGGTCTGGCTGTAGACATTGAACAGAACTGCGAGCATGTTGCCAGCAAAGCCTGCGAGGTGGTCCAAGTTGCTTTGGGCCTCAGCCTTGGTGAGTCTGCCCTGCTCAATCAGGTTGCCATCCTCCTCAAGCTCTGCAATGACACGGTTGGTGTCGACCAGGTTCTGGAGCGCTTTGCAGACATCTGTCCTAATCTGAGGTTGCTGGTAGAGAATGTTACTGAGAAGCTCGGCAAAGCTCTGGTCGAAAGCGTCCTTTAAGTCGAGAGGAAGCTCGCAGTAACCGGGCAAGCAGCCCCAAACTTGGCTGACCACAGTCTCGAAGATCTTGATGTCCATCGTCTTCTCGGCACTACCGTGGTTTAGCACACGCTGAAACATAGCCTCACTCAAAGGCACAAGCTCAGATCGGAAGTGAGCCAGGCCAGTGTTGCTGACAGAATCACGGATGATCGGTAGAAGCCATGCACGACCAGGTTGGCCGGCCACGGGCTTAACAAGGTTGAGAGGAAGAAGTGCCAGGACGTTATCCGGACCCATGGCACTGATCGCTGCTGAAAGCACAGCATCGGCTTCCTTCTTTCCTGAGAAGGAGTCGTTGCTGCGAAGGTCGCCAACAGACTTGACGATGTTGTTCATCAATGGGCATGAGCGCCAGCGGAAGACTTCAAAAGCGGAGGTCAAGACGTTGAAGACCTCCATCCAGGCAGTCTGGTACTTGACGGAGAGCAAGTCCTGCATGATCTTCGCGAGCTTCTCGCAGACTTTGTCGTCCATCATAGAAGGCTCGAGAATGACTTGTTCTGGGACACAAGTGTTGAGGAGTGAGATCAAGCATTCAGAGGCAGAGATACGGATGTTGTGCGAGGATGATGAAAGGAATCCAGAGATCTTCGAGAAAAGCTCCGGCAATTTTTGGAAGGTCTCCTCAGGCTCGACCTGTGCGGATACGTCGTAGCCTCTGCTCAAGACCGCGATCCAGGGCGGCAGGAGCTGTGTGTCGTTTTGTGATGGTTGGAGATCCTTGATCGCCTCTAGAAGGCGAGGGAGCTTCGCAGACGAAACCTCGTCGGCCAGACCAGCAAATATGAGCTCGAAGACCTCGAATGCGGACATGGTGAGGAACTCATTGCTGCCCTTGGAGATGTTGAGAAGGACCTCGCAAAGGGTATCAATCTTCTTGCTTGGCCATCCGTTTTGCGCAGTGGCCACAGTCTTGACCAACTGCAATGCGTGCATAAGTCCAGGCTCGTTCTGCTGTTCCTGCTTTTTCTTGTTCCTTTTCCTTTCGCCAGCTGCGGTGGCTTCTGAGCTCAGGCTGCGCAACGCGACCTCTGCGCACATGTCGGCCGCAGGGTGATCCAGAGACGGGCTTGGTGGTGGCTGCTTGAGGACGTTGAGCAGCACTTCTTGTGCGCCCTTCCTCACCTTCGGCCTAGGATCCATGGCTAGAGCAAGCAGTCCTCCGACGGCACCACGCGGGCTGTTGGGCGACTGCGGCTGGGCCCAGGCTTGCGCATCCTGGGCGATGAGCAGCGATTCCAGACATCCAATGCTTGCGCGGAGTAGGGGAGCCTCGGCTTCCGGGTGTGTCAAGGCTGGCGCAAGGCTGGCGAGAATCTGAGGGAACTTGGAGCGCAAAAGCGGCGCAGGCACATGGCTGGTGACCAGGTCCAAGAGGTAGACGACGGCATGGGCAACGTCCTTGTTGACGATGCCTTTTTCGGCGGAAATGTACTGCGGGAGAAGGCTCAAGAGGGCGGCGAAGTAGGAAGTCGGGGTGGTGTCGCTCTTCTGGCTGCGCAGAGTGTCTTCGATGGCATTCAGGACGACAGCGGTCTGCTGCACGCTCTGCAGCTTGGGCGACGAGCGAATCTTGTCCAGTCTCTCGTTGAGAGACATCTCAGCGTCGGCGGCCATACTGGAGGGGAATGGCGTGCTGGGTCGCTTGATCGGTCGCAGTCTCGCCTGGCCTCGGCTGGACTTTGATATTTTTTTGAAAGTCGACCTAATCGATACGCGAGGGTCTGATCACGTGAGATGATGATCTTAAGAGAGAGCTTGCTCGCCAAGAAAGAGCTCTTTCCAGCCGACGGAAGAACACGACACTCTCCCGCCGCCTGCCCAGAAGCTTCTGCCTCCACCACCACGCGCGCGCGTTTGTGTGTGTGTGCAAGTAAGTACATGCCTCGCCTCTCACACTCACCCAATCATTAGACACACCTATGATATAACCCAAGGCAAGCATTCTTGTTCCATATACTGAACACCCTCCCCTTCCCATTCCGCCTGCCACCATGGCTGCTTATTCGACCGGAGCCAGCTGGTCCTTTCCCGAAGACCTGCCTGGTGCTTTCAAGCAAGAAGACCACCACTCACCTGTGGAGCCTCCTGAGGACTTCCACCAGCAGCAGGATACCTACGAACACAAACAGGAGCCAGCATCACCACCGCCTGCAGGAGATGGAGCAAAAGCGCACACTCGCCGGCGCCGCCACTACCCTGCCAGAACCTGTCGCATCTGCTTAGAGGTGGTCGAGCCGACCTTCCACCAAGACACGTCCAGTCTTCCTTCAGCGTTGAAGCCCGAGCCACGCGTGACCTACGAATCAGAAGACGGCGGCCGCTTACTGCGCCCATGCAAGTGCAAAGGCAGTCAGAAATACGTACACGAGGAGTGCCTCGGTGCATGGCGCATGGCTGATCCGCTCCAAAAGAGGAACTACTACGAGTGTCCCACTTGCAGATACAGGTATCAGCTGCAGCGACTGACATGGAGTAGCTGGATCAGCAGCACGTCCGCCCAGATCGGTCTTACCCTTGGCATCTTCATTGTCGCAATGTTCGTGCTCGGTTTCTTTGCGGATCCCATTATCAATCTGTACCTCGACCCTGTCACGGCCGTAGCACAAGGCGGAGGGCCGACAGGCAGTCTCATCTTTGAAGATGAAGATCCAGGCTGGGCAGAGCATTTCGCTAAGGGCCTTGCGTCTTTGGGCCTGTTAGGTTTCGCTAAGTTCCTCTTCGGCCTTGGCCCATGGTATTGGTTTAACAGAACCCCCATGCTAGGAAGAAGCGGTGGTGGCAATGGCCGCAATAGGGCGCGAGAGCTTTCCTGGATTGCTGTTGCCATTGGCGTCGCCACCTTCTTATATGCCATCTGGAAGGGTGTACGGGCATGGTCGCGACGCACGCTCGAAAAAGCAGGCGAGCGAGTGATGGACGTTCCTGGCAGCACGGATGACGACGATGACGAGTAATTAAGATTAACTGACATGTACGACGTGACGATAGCATTGGATTGGACGCTTTCCCCTCTCATCGTCCCCGATACAATCTTCGGAAGAGAACTCTCAACCACCGCAAACCACTTAAGTTGCCACGCCCTTGCTTCCCCATGGCGCGCCAATGTGTCAAGTTGCGAAGAACGAACCCCGCCCACGCTGAGGGCAACCTCTTCACTCCGAGCCAGAGCTTGGCGTTTTGTCTTGCTCAACGGTTCACATGGAGAGCGTGTCGGCACTCCGGCCAGAATACTGCTTGCAACACTTGCCTGTTCACCCACCTCTCTCCAAAACAGCCTCGTTGGTACAAGAAGCTGGAGGACCGCGCCAGCGGATGGGTGAGGAGGTATGCGGGACCTGGTACATACCTTTTTGGAAGATAGTAATCAATCGAATACGATTTCGGACAGCTTGTCTGCGTGTTCTCTTTTCTCGTCTTTGCTGTGTTTTGCGTGATTTATTCATATGTGCACGTCTTGCAGCGTTGCGGCTTGGTCCGGGGTTGATTGAACCATCTGGTACCCTTTGTGAAATCATGAGCACGAGATCAGACGGTTAAGGTTCAGCATTTGAAGAAGTTGTGTGCCGTATCTTGGTTGGCGGTTGAATGTGCCTGGGTTGGTCGGACTTGAGGAGTTTAAGCAACACGGGTGTCACAAGCTTTGATGATGTTATCCGTAATCATGACCCTTGCTGGGTTTTGGGGTAGTTCATGTCGTGCAGCCGGTGTGTATATCTTCTGTTAGTGTTTGCGTTGTTCTCCTTGGCATGTATGTTGTGGTGTCACGACAAGATGTGTGGTTGTTTTGTTTGTTGTTCTCCGGAAATCTCAAGAACCCGTCAATTTGAGGCCAACGGCAGTTAGATTTTCCATATCCAGCCATACAATGTCACAAGCAGATTATAATTAAGCGACCGGTTATAGATGGTATGGATTCTGTTCATACGGCCAAATTATTGAGATGTAGTGCCTTTGCAGGAAAATGTGCTTTCTGCCCATTGCCCAAACACTAACCCTTACTAAAATCAAACGATGAGTTCCAAGTCGAATACATGCGGTTGTTGAAAAGATACATGCATATGGTATGTATATATTTAAATGGTCACTGGTCCATCAAGATTGGTCACTGTTCACTGGACACCGCGCCTGCTGTTTCCTCTATTTCGAGGCCAACGTGATGATAGCAGTCATATCGCCATCCCAAACCCCCCCCTCGTAGTTCGCCTTCAAATACTGGACCAAAGCCGCCTCGATCTCACCTCCAAACTTGCCATAGACATCCTCCGGCCAGACCCTCTTCGCAATACTCTGAACGAGAAAGCCCGTCGCCTGCGCAAAAGGCTCGGCCTCGACTCTCGGCTTGAATTTGTATTCCGAGACCTTGACATCGCGGAAGCCTGCTTGCTCAAGCTTCGCAGGAATCGCTTCTGGGTCGTTCCAGCCTTTGGCAGGGAACAGTCCGCCTGGTGCGGGCAGTTTGGGCGCTCCGGGGAGATATTGCGCGAGTGCTGGGTCGGCGACTTCGGCCCACCACGCGATGGCTTTCCAGCTGGTGAGGCCTGCGGTGCCGCTGGGCTTCAAGACGCGGAGGGATTCTGCGAGCGTTACGTCTTCGTCCGGGTGGAAGAAGACGCCGAAGTTGTTGAAGACGTAGTCGAGGGTGGCGTCGGGGAGGGGCAGCGAGGTCTGGTTCATCTTCTGCGTTTCCACGCGCGACCATGGGGAGTCGGGCGTGGATTTGAGAATCGAGTCGCGCTTGGTGGAGGTGAAGGTGAGCATTTGGTCGTCGAGGTCGCCGGCTACGATGCGTTTGATCTTGAGAGATTCGTTGTCTATGAGCTCACTGGAGATGATGCCTCCTCCGCAGGCGAGGTCGAGGACCTCGATTTCGCTCTGCTGGTTGATGTTGGCCAGCTTGAGCATTTGGGCGCCGGGAGGTCCGGTGACGCGCTCATTGGTTGTTACTATTGCCTGTGCTGGCGAGTCCATGATGGTGGTAATGTTTGCGATTGAGTTGGGAGCTGGATGTTTGTCTTGGAGATCGAATGGCTGCAATGAAGAAGGATACCTACCTGTGCTGACAAGGACTACTTACTCTTATATACAGGTCGCTCTTGAAACTAGCTGACGAAGGAAGGAGACACTGTTCAATCAACCGAAGGATTCATGTTGGAGGAGCGAGGCGCCCAACATCAGCTTGGATCGTATTCGGCTTTCTCTGGCTCGGCCGAGGGGAGGGTTGCTATCTCCGAGCAAGAGCTGAAGGCAAGCAACAAAGCAGCCAGAGCATTATAATATAGTTTGGAGGATCGTTGGAGATACAGAATGCCCGATATTGCTTTGTAATGGCATCAAGATGACGAGATCTGGACGCGTAACGACCACAAGCAGAGCAAACAATGGTATAGCGATTGACTGTATCCTGCTTTGAGTTCGATAACTTCGCATAACGATATGTATTTCAGACTTTTTGAGAACTTCTTGTTATTCTTCGTGTTAGACGGTATCATATGTTGTTATCTGCTGTACTAAAGTGCTCAATTTCGTCAAGAAATAGACAAAGTTCTCATCTGTTGTGCAAGATCGAACTTCTTCTATGCGAGCTATACCAAAGACGGAAAATTTTGAATGCGATATAATCAATGATGCAGGAGCTGTTTCCATCAATTGGAATACCAGGGGATGTAGCTCAGTGGTAGAGCGTCCGCTTTGCATCTAGCAGATTGCGGAAGGTCTAGGTTTCGATCACCTACCTCTCCATTTTTTGATGAATTTTGATGGGTTTTGACATTATGCCCATGATCTTTTCGCTCACAACGATGCCCAATTGATACGATACTAAATGATCACTACCTTATTGGTGCTACTATGAGCCTTCACTACTTGATTATCATAACGGTGTCGCAATTGCACAACGCATGTACACTATACAAGCTGTAGCTCTCAAATACTGCGATGTTAGTCGCCAAGCGTGAAGCTCCTGTGTCCCACGAGTCGCACAAGGCAGCTCTCGATCTATCAACCTCAGAGCTACGATACGCTTACATGATGTAACATGGACTCTGTGCACATATGGTCCTGCTCGTCAGCTCTCTCCGCTGAACTCAATTCAAGCTCGAGATCTCAGCACGATTGCCTCCCGCTTGCCGCGCCTCGTTGCGTGCCGTAGCGGGTGATGCCATTCTGATTGACACGGCGAGAGGAGACCGTTGATGCTCCCGAGCATGGCGTACCACTCTACACCGCCAAAAATGGACCTCACTTGATCTCGATGGCTCAGATGGCTACGCTGCTCGAGCACTATGGTCGAAGCTGCAGAGCCTGCACCTTAGCGATCGCTTGTGGCGGGCGCCCCGGAACAGCAAGCAGGCATTCAGCAGGTGGATGACAGCTGAGTGGGGTGCGTCACGGCCGACCCAGCAGAAGGGCACAGGTGATCGACCGACGTGCATTAATTCCACTCGATCATCACAGGCATGGCTGATGTTAGCGGACTTTCCCTCCCAAGTGGAGCAGGTGTCTTGCCAATGCCATCATCCACTTGTGGTCCGTCTCCCAAGGGGCTGGGACAGCGGACAGCGAGCTATGAGAATGGAATTATGGATTCTAACTTTACAGCTATGTGTGGCGAAGTCCGTCTGAGGCGCAATAGCTGCTATACAGCCCTGGAAAGATGGTAGACTAGAGCAGCCGTTGCAGGAGAGAGCACGCGCGTGCTGCCGTTTGCATGTCTCGGGTGAGAGCGAGACGGCCGTCCTTCCGTCCGTGATCAGGCAGAGCAGCAGAAGAGCTGCAAACGCTGTTTATGGTTTAGGGTCCTCAGAATGAACTCCATCACGCTGCAGCTGCTAGCTCCACGTCCACGACGACAAGATGTGATATTCCGGGCGCAGCTACCCGCTCCTAGCGCGGCGTGAAACATGCCCATCCATTGGTGAGAAGCTGTTATTCGAGAGAAATCTGACTGCAGTCTTCAGGACAATATCCGTTTGAGTGCTGGCTCAATTACACGAGCAAAGTACTTTGTTCTGCCCAAAAAGCATCAAGCTCGTGAAAGAGATACTGCATAGAGTTCTCCGGATCGACAAGCCGCCTGCCGGCCCGACGTCTTGGGGGACTAGAGTTTGCTTCGAACTAGCTCCACTGATCTCCACTTCACTCCTCTTGACCTCATCCGGTTCTGAGTGCCTCCCGATTAGGAATTTACAGGACCCCCGCCACTGGAGTCCCTCGGGTTGTCCAATGCGTCAGCTCCTCGCGACATCTAGGGCATTGAGCACTGCACTTTGGATTCGCCAGCGTTGCAATGTCGGCTACCAATCGCTTGGCTACAGACTGTACTGGACCCGGTGGGACATGTTCGTCGGTAAATTACGTGTGACAGGCGCGAACAATGGATTGGGTGACATGAAGCGGTCGTGGTGGTACTCAATCTTATAGGGCAATCTCTAAGGCCAATCTCATGATCCCTGTAGCACATCATGATCGCTCTACTTCTGGCCGCAGGACGCACGTCTGATGCGAGCCGAATCAGAGTTGCGACGCACGTTGGACTGCCCTAAGTCTGCTGCAATTCGAATTGATGAGGCTTGTGGATCACGAGCACGACGATACCAGGTCACCAGCGACACACTACGCGATCGCTACCAATGGGACACCTCAGTGGCATATCATATTGCATGCTGTGTTATGACATCCAGACTGCTACCCTTGCCCTGCTGAGCTACTGAGCGACAGAATACCATTCTATTGCTGTAGATCCTCTATCTCAGCAACTGAACAGTCGCAGACATAGGTTTGCATCATCTGTAGGCATCATATGGCATCGCAAAACCAGATGATAGACGATATTCACCATTTCCCGGCTCGGGCCATCGCTCTATTCTCCGAGAACCCGCATTTCTTGATTACACTAGTAGGAACGGGTACATCAGCGACGTAACTTCCAGCCTTCCATGCCACATCTTGCTGTCGATCGATGCCCTACCTCCACCTTCACGGACAGATCATGCCTCTCCTGGAACCCTAGCTGCTTTCCCAATTTGGCAACGGTGTCACCGAGGTCGCATACCTACGCACTCGAACCGTCGTACGCCTGCTACGTGATTGATGCTTCTAACCGATCGAGCATAGACGCCACTAGTTCATGCTCTCCGACGCAGGGTGCTGGATCATATCGTCAACCCAGCGCTGATCTTTGGCAAGGAGCTCACATTTTAACATGCAATTATTTCGCCCCATCGCAGGTTTTTTTGTTCCCACTTTATTCCTACATCTACTCCTCTCACTTGTGATACCCTCCTCATTGCCCTGTACTTTTACGAACATAACCTATATCAATCAATAACAGTCATGGCAGCAAGAGTGATGTCAGGCAGCTGGACCAGCCAGCAGAATGGCCACTTCCATTCGTCAAACAGGACACCTTCGGGATCAGTATCATCCAGAAGCCAGGTTGGGGGATTTCAGAGCTCCTCAGGCGGCCGCGGCCAATCGAACAAGATCTCGCTAGTCCATGACTCCGCGATTGCAATCAAGAGAAAGAGCGCCCTTGAGCTGGGCTCTGGCGTTCTACAGAGCGTTGGCGAGACTTCGTTCATCAAGCTCGTGCAATGGATCCGCGCAGAGCGTCTCTCTACACTACCGCACCAAGGCAGTAAGTTATCGATTGAGGTCGAGGCTTCGGGAACGCCGCTAACACACAAAAGGCACCTGGGACACCGTGCTGATCAGAGCTCTTTATGTCGCTGAGCGCCTACACAAGTTCGAGACAGCTATTCAAGGCTTTGCTCATGGTACCAATGCCGCTGCGGAGCTGGCATACTCTCACATCCGCCTTCTTCTCGAGCTCGGCCATGAGAACTCAGACGCACTTGACAAGGCATTCGGTCTGTTCTACAAGTCCGCGCTCACAATCAGCTCTTTGCTCGACCGTTCTGAGCTACTCTCTTGTACCAATGAGGTGCAGGAACAGCTCTGCCACATGTATACCGACCTCCTTACACTCGTGGTGGAGGTAGCTGTATACTTCTACAAGACCGTCCAGAGCATGGCCGACGGCGAGGTCAGCTTGGACTTGTACGAGGTATTTGGCGAGACTCTTGAGTCTACCACGAACCGCCGCTCTCACATCTCCGACCTGATCTGGAGCTACCAGATTGAGTCCGAAATTGACAGGCCAGAAGATGCTCTCAGTATCGATGTCCTGACCAAGTGGCTCTCGCCACAGGACCGCGTGCTCGAAATGCTCGGAAGTGACCACACGACTTTTACCGATCAATTGGCAGAGCGCACCGGTCTTTGGTTCCAAGAGAACCTGACTAACTTCGTCAAAGGCAGCAACGAATGCCTGCTTCTGACTGGCCCCGCAGGTTCCGGCAAGACAACCTTGTCTGCTGCAATCGCTGAGAGGCTGCAGCGACCGGTTGCCCGTCAGAGCCTTCAGACGATCTATGTGTCTATTGGAACTGTCCAGTCTGAGGCTACCAGCCTCCATGTCGTCAAGAGTATTCTCTACCAGCTGTTGTCAGCCCGTGTTGGCAATCTTGCTTTGTAAGTCTTATCAGCGTTGAAAGGCTGCGGGATTCTGCAGAGAAGCATGATAAGGAATGTCAGCGTTGTAAAAACTCCAACTAACGACATTCCTTTCCTACAGGTATCACTCTCTTGTCAACGCCTACCACGAGTCTCGCGCTACCGCCGACCCCAAGGCATATGAAGAACACCTCTGGACCGCTCTGATCGAAGCACTGCAACGCCCGCTCGAAGGAGCGAACAGCAGCATCATCATTGTCGATGGCATCGATGAGGTCCACGGCGGACAACAGGCTGGGCAGCAGCTCCTTGAGAAGCTTACCAAGGCTGTCGGACGTGGCAAGCGCACCAAGCTGGTCGCACTTGCTCAGAACCTTTCCCTGCCCGCTGGAGCTCGTGGCCAGAGCTACAAGATCTCACAAGAGGATACCAGAGACGATGTACACGCTGTTGCTATCCGCACACTTGCCCACGTGCCGTTCTTCTCCAAGAGGCCGGGCCACGAACAGGAAACCATCATCGCTAGCATTCTTGATGCCGCGAAGGGTTCCTTCCTGTGGACCATCTTGTTCAGCGAATCTCTGCGTCCCGAGAAGAGCGCAGAGTCTTTCGACAAGGCTCTGCAGGGCCTAAAGAGCTCGCCGCCTTCGGTCACAGATCTGGTCAGCAGGCTCTTGACTACCCTGCAGCCGACTCCAGAGTCCAGACTTCTCCTCTCTTGGCTCACTGTCAGTACCAGGCCTCTCACTGTTGATGAGATCGCATGTCTGCTCGCAGTCAAGCCCGAGACCGCTGAGATTACAGCTGCTCCCGCAAACGTCACGTCAATCGTGGACTCGATTCTGCCACTCTTGTCTGTGAAGCGCGATGTTGTGCGCCCGCGCCACAGTGTGGTTACCTCTGCTTTGCAAGCGGTTCTGCAGCCACTCATTGACCAAGGCAAGATCCAGCTTCCTCACAAGTCTCGCCAGGTCGACTTCTTGCTGCGTTCTCTGACATATGCGAAAAATGTCCTGCCCAAGGATGGCATGCCGACGCTTGACAACTCCGATTTCTCTCTGCCTTCCAGGCTTTTCTCTAAACACCCTCTTTTGGAGTACACTATTCGCTACTGGACCACACACTTTGAGCAGACCCCATTCGCTCCCAATGGATCTCATGCACCTAAGATTCCCGAGGAGCTCAAGAAGGCTTTCCCGAGCTCCCCTTCGTTCCCTGTGCTCGAGTGGATCTGCTGGGATGACCAATACCCTGGCTCGCAAGAGGTCGACTTGCACACATTGGTCGGCCGCGTTCGTACCGAAATCTTCACACAGGATCACCCTTCGGTGATGCAGTCGTACATCAACACCGCTGCGTACTATGTCCCCATGGGCAACGATCGTGAAGCTACCAAAGCGTACTATTACGCGACTATCATCGGGCAGAAGGTCCTGAGCCCAAGCAACCCGGTGACCATCGAGTGCGGTAACCGTTTCCTTACCCTGTCAACTCAGATGACCTCCACCACCCGCACCGAGATCATGACTCAGCGCGAGACCATTCTCCAGGTACTGATCACTGCATACGAGAAGCAATTTGGCGCCACTTCTGAGCTCGTTATCAACACTCGTCAGCAGCTCATTGACCTCTACACACACATCAATGAGCAGGAGAATGTCACCAAGTATACACAGAAGCAGGCACAACACGTTCACAGTGGCAATGACTTCGCCCGTGATGGTAGTGTTGGTCGCGGCCTGAAGGATAGTCTTGATGGTAAGCTGCGCAGGAAGTCGAGCAAGCAGCTCAGCTCGTACGACAAGGGAATCTTCGGTTACGAAGACGATGAGGATGAGGTCAGTGGCACACTAGACCTCGCTGGCGCTATTGCGTTGCTCAACAAGGCCAAGTCGCTCCACACTCAAAAGAACGACGAGGCGGCCGAAGAGATCTATGTAGATCTCTGGCACCAGCTTTCCACGATCTGTCGTAACACCCTCAACACCGACTTCCACGAGCTCAAGTTGGAGACGGTCAACTCCTACGCCGAGTCGCTCAAGACGCAGAAACGTGAGAACGAAGCGACTGGTGTGCTTGTTTTGGTGTCTGAAGAGTACCGCCACCACGAGCTTTCCTTCAGCGAGAAGGTGATCAACAAGCTCACCCAGTCCGCGCATACTCTGAGCTCCTATGGCCACAAGAGCGCTGCTCTCAGCATCTATCGCCAGGCCCATGCATACCAGAAGCACTTCAAGAAGGACTCGTCGAGCACCACTAGCCGCTTCGAAGAATGGATTGAGCAGACCACTAACGAACTGCTTCAAAGTGACAGCAGCAGCTCTGAAAGGTCACTGTCCACCAGCTCCAAGCAAGTTCTGCTCAAGGAGCACATTGCTAGCCAGTCCAAGTCGATTGACTCATCAACCGTGCGTCGTGTGCAAGAAGAGACCAAGAAGCACATCGAACATCGCCAGTACGAGGAGGCGATCGAGTTGATCCACCTCACCCTGCAACGTACATGGTCTTCCTTCTTCTCCGAATCGCTGTCGAGCGTCACACTTTCTTCAGCCCTGCTCCAGGAGAACCTCGCTTTAGTTGAGCAGCTTGCCCAAGCCTACCTTGCTCAAAGGAAGACCGAAAAGGCCATTGACGTGTACTTGCGCCTTTTCCGTGCTGCTCTGACATCGCCTAAAGATCGCAAGGATCTGCTAGAGAAGACAAAGAACGAGCTGATCAGCATCTACGACAAGTACGGCTACCCCGACAAGTCAATTAGCGTTCTTCAAGAAGCCGTCGCCGTCTACACGCGCGTGTACGGCGCCACCCACGAACTTACCATTTCTACTCTGTACGAGTTGGGCGCGCGTTGTCGCCAGAACGCACGCACGCACCCTTACTGGATCGAGTACTACCAGCAGATTGTCACCGCCCTGACCAAGGAGTCAAAGGAGGTCACCAGCACTTCTTTCGAAGCTGCGAACATCGTCGCTAATGCCTACTGGCAAGAGCGTCGGTCCGTTGACGCAGTGTCTGCCTTCTCCTTGCTGTGGGTTACTTTCACCAAGAAGAGCAAGTCGCAGAAGGAGTTCTCCGATGCCACTTTCGTGCAAACTCTGTACGACCGTTACCGCCAGTCTCTCGAGGCAACTCAGGTCGACCAACAGATGATCTATCAGATCACCGAGGAGTTTGTTGCTACAAGCAAGGCTCTGTTCGGCGCCGCCTCCACTGTTTCTCAGCATGCGCTCTCTACACTGACTCAAGTCTCGGAGTCTTTGGCAAGGTCCGACTCCAAGTACGAGAGCAGGCAGCTGCAGTTGATCCAGGAGCAGTTGCAGCAATCTTCCAAGGACTCTGCCGCAAGCAGAAGCCTCAGATCGCAGAAGACAAACATTTTCCGCAGGAGATTCATCGAGCAGAAGGATGTCTCGTCTGAAACCCTCGACGAGGCACGCTCTCTGTTCACTGAGGAGCTCAATGAATCTAGATCTTCGTACGGTTACGCTCACGAGTCGACCCTCAACAGCCTTCGCGAGGTCACCATGCTCGAGTTCCGCCAGAAGAAGACCGAGGAGGCCATGAAGTCTATCAACGCTGCAGTCTCCGAGATCAGCACCAGCGAGACGGTCTCTCAGGAACAAGCTATGCAATCCGCCCAGTCCATTGCTCAGATCTTCCAGACCAGCCAGCAGACTGAGCGTGCCCAGGAGCTCATTCAAGACCTGCGCATGCAAGTCATCGCCAAGGAGAAGCGTGCCGGATCTCGCTCGACCTTCGATGTCACTCAGAAGTCTGGCAACGCCGCTCTCATCTTCCTTGCCTCTCTGGAGTTCCACCTGCGTACCGACCCTGCCCTTACCTGGTCTGAGATCTTCGCCGATCTCCAGGCTGAGCGCATGTACTATGTCAACTTCAAGAAGGTCACTGCCGGCCGCAGCGGGCTGGACAAGATTGTCATCGCCGCCGCACCGCTCCGATTCTTCTTGCTGAAGCGTGGCCGCAAGGAGCAAGCTCACTCTCTCGAGCAGCAGATCGTCGCTCTGTTCAACCAGCGCGATCTGTCTGGCTTCACGCTCGAGGCCAAGAACACTTCTCCGACCATCTTCATCATCGGCATCTTGGACTTCTTGGGCATGAAGAAGAGGCCCGACTTCGTGCGTGCTGTTATTGTTGCCACGAACCGCAACTTGCACAAGCTTATCGCGGGCAACAAGTTCGCCGACGCCTACGATGTGGCCAACGTAGGGTTCAAGTACGCACAAGTCCACAAGGGTTACGAGAAGCCTGGTGCCATCAGCATGGGCTTCGAGCTTGCTTCTCAGCTCGATGGCCGCGGCGAGAACAAGTGCCCCGATGAAGCCCTCCGCAAGAAGCTCCTTCAGCTGTCCAACCGCATTGTCAAGGAGATCCTCACCATCTGCAAGGACCAGCAGATCAACCTTGCCCAGGTCCAGCTCACCGAGCTCAACGAGCTCATTGCCCTACTCGGCGAGCAAGCCGACTACGAGACCCTCGAGTGGCTCCTCACCTCCCTCTGGAACACCCGCGAGGCCCAGCGCACCTGGCCTGCCGAAGCCCTCCTGCACCTCGGCCAGCGTCTCGTCTGCGCCTGCTACCTCGCCGGCCACCCCGTCAAGGCCATCCGCCTGTGCGAGGACATCTCCTACAACCTGCGTCGCGCCCACGGCATCTCCCACCCCGCCACCCTGGAAGCCTTCCAGATCCTGTCCCAGCTGTACACCAGCGCCGGGCAGACCTTCCAGAAGAACGCGGCCAGCGACAAGAGCGCCGGGACTATCGCCGCCGACTACTTCAAGAAGGCCGTCATCATCGAGGAGGACATCCTCCGCTGGTTCGTCAGCGAGGGCGCCGGCACCAACGAGGACGAAGACGACACCGCTGCCGCCATCCTGGCCGAGCACGGCGTTGCGCTCAGCGGTCCTGAAGATGAAGCCCCCGAGCAGTCCGTCGACCGCAGCGCAGAGGTCAAGACTCACCTTAACTTGCTCAGGCTGGCGTTCCAGCGCTACGGCCAGTGGCCCAAGGCTTATGGCGTGTACGAGCAGCTGAACGCCAATGTCTTTGCGCAGTACGCTGGTGCTCTCAAGGGCGTCGAGGGCGTCGAGAAGTGGAATGCTAAGGGCTTCGGCAACGGCAAGGCCGAGAGCAACGAGGGCGCATTTGTCCCGCCGGCGCAGTGGGATATCCTGGTCAACTGAGCCGGATATTGACTTGGGAGAGTTTCTCCTGATTTCCCTTGGTGTTCCTTTCTTTCTACCGTTCTGTACCATCTTGGGTACTTGTCAGTTCATTAAAGGCCTTTTCTTTCCTAACATGTTGGAGTTGTTGCTTTGATCAGAGACAAAAGCTCCGTTTCCTTAGATAGTTTATCAATGTCTTTTCTTACACATGTTCGTTCTCCATGCCTCACTGTGTATCGGCCGTATCTTGCGACACTCTCCAACCTGCGAATGGAGTCGTAATTTCAATGCGAGCATGACGCCAAAGACGAGCGAACATCTCGACTCACCAGAAAACTCACAATCCGTCAGAACATCCAATTTCCACGTCCCAGGCCTCGAGAGTAACCACGTCTTCGTTCTGAGCAGCATATCCTGCCATACCTTCCATTATATTGTGCGTATCTCTTCAATGGTATTAATAACTCTTGTTCTCATGGGGCCATGCCGGGCCTCCTGCAATGGTATCCGCCCAATAACTCCAGCCAATTGTTTTTCTTCTTCTTCTCAATAAATCGTGATATCCGCTATACAGGCAAGTCCTTGTGCGCCCGCTCGTTCGCGCCCGCCTTGTCGCCCGCTACCTGCAATCCGCGCGCCAGATAAGGCCCGACGACCGGGATGTTGTACGCGAAACCCGCGATCGTCTTGAAGAACTCCTGTAGAAGAAAAAAAAAACACGTCTCTCGTCAGCCTCCAAATGCGCTTAACCCGTATTAACCACCTCCCTCCCACAATCCACAGCGCCACAAGGATGGAGGCGAAGGCAAGGGGAGACTGCTACTCACCCCGAACAGCACGAAAATCCCAAACATCTCCACCGCGAAGCCGACCAGCGGCCAGCGCATGAGGATCAGCAGCACGCCCGCCCAGAACGCCAGCGTGCCTCGCCACTTGTTGCGGCGCGCGAAGAAGACGAACGTGCGCTGCGGGCCCAGCAGCAGCGTGATGCCGATCAGGAACAGGATGTTGCCCATGGCGAGCAGCGCGCGGTCGAAGAACAGGATCAGGCCGAAGACGAAGAAGAAGCCGCCGCCGCTGCAGAAGGCCACGCCGATTTCTGTTTCGTTTTGTCAGCTTTGGCGTGCCTGCCTGGTTTGTGGAGGGGGATTTTTATTGTCTGTTGGAGGGTTTTCTTTATTGGTGCTGGGATTGGGGGGGACGCACTCTGCGAGTCGGAGAGCCACATTGTCGGCATGGTGGGCGAGAGGTGTGGGTGGAGGAGAGGATGCGCGAGGAAGCGCGGAGGGGCGATTGTCGCTTGATTAACGAGGGTTCGGTGTGGTCAGGGTGTGGTCAGGATGTTCTGTCGCATTTGTTGAAAGAGCGGGCTGTTGGTCTGGCGACTTTGTTATGCGGAGGCCTTGAACCCTGAAACTCTCGTCCTTCAACGGCTTTGGGGGAGACGTGTTTCGAGTCTTTCGACGTGTGGAAGTGGGGCGGGTAGTTATGCAAGGACAGGGGGATTGCGAAAGCGCGACGGATCGTCGCAGTACCTTATTATTATTCATTGATCATGGCAACAGCAAATGATATTGGAAGGTGCTATCATTCGGACCATGTACTGTGTAGTGTCTGTTACATATGATTATCTGCCGTCCTCCCCACCTGGTCATTACCGTTCGTCAAAACGTCTATCTCTATCGATCGCTCTAGTCCTTCCAGTTGGCAACAACCTCGTCGAGCTCCTCCCTGTACTTCTTCTGCTGCTCGATCTGCTCCAAGAATACCTTGTACTTGGCCGCGAGAAGCTTCTTCTCACCCTCGTTGCTGTTGGGGTACACGGCCTTGCCGGGCTTGCTGAGACGGTCCATGATGTCCCAGAGCGGCTCGCTGTTGCCGTCCTTGTCGGTACTGGCAGCTTTGGCACCGAGCATGGCGGCACCGTGGACGACAGCAGCGTGCACGTAACGCGGGATCATGACGGGCATATCGCATGCCTTGGCGATGAGGTTCATCAGGACGTCGTTCTGGCACTGGCTGCCCGACATGAAGATGGAGGAGATGACGTGGCCCGAGTTGTTCATCGACTCGACGATCTGGTGGGTCTGCAAGGCGATGAACTCGAGCGTGCCGTAGTAGGCGATAGCGAGCGAGTCCATCGACTTGTCGTTGGAGAGACCAATGACGGAACCCTTCATGTTGGGGTCAGCGATGGGCGAGCGATTGCCGAAAAGGTCGCCGTAGAAGAAGTAGTGACGACCGAGGTAAGAAATCGTAGGCGCATCAGCTTTGTCTTGCATCTCGCGCAGATGCTCGTTGAGGTAGTCGTAGATGTTCATGTTGAAGGTCTCGGCGACAGACATGGCCTCCTGGAAGGCTGGGTGGGTCTCCACGACGTGCTTCAGCAGCTCACCGGTGGCAGACTGACCGCCTTCAGCCATCCAGTAGTCGGGAATGAGGACATCACGGTAAGGTCCCCAGACACCATTCACGAAGACAGGCTTCTCACTCATTGCCAGATGGCAGGTGGAAGTACCGGCGACAGCTGCAAGACGGGTAAATGCCTGGCTGACGTGGTTCTTGGGCTGAGACTCATCAATGCTGTTGCCGCGAAGCTTGACCTTGGCACCGACTGTGCCAATCCAGCCTGCGTAAGCATCAATGACACTGCTGCCCACAGCGACACTGGTGGGAAGTCCGAGATCGTTCGCGGCCTTTTGCGAGAGTGTGGCAATCTTCTCGCCAGCAGTGTAGAACTTGTTGTTCTGCGAGCGTTTGTCAATAAAATTGTACCTATATGTAAAGTGGACGACATTCGACTTACCAAACCATTGATACCGCCCAGGCGCCTGCAGTCGTCCTTTGTCAGATCTTCAAGACCAATCTCTTTGAGGAAGTCCTCCTGCCAGCCCTTCTCGCTACCGTCGACACCGACGGGCACGTATCCTTGCTTGCAAACGGTCGAGCAGAAGCTGCGAGCGTCTTGTCCGGTAGCCATCTTGGTGAGAGCGTCTCCCAAATCGTAGAAGTTGCACTTGGCGAAGAGCTCTGGAGGCATGTTGTTCTTGAGCCACAGAATCTTGGGCATCTCCATCTCAATGCTCATGGTGCCACCGACATAGCGGAGCAGGTTGTGTTTTGTAGCGTTGACCTTCTTGGTCTCCTCGACAGGGCGGTGGTCGAGCCATAGGATGACGTTTCGGTCGTTGCCGTCTGCGTTGTCGAACTTGGGGCCGGTGACACATTGAGGCTCACCGGTTTCTTCATTGAAGACGGTGAGCGAGCAAGTGGCATCGAAGCCAATACCGCGGACGGTCTCTGGGTCGATGTTGTGCTGGTTCATTGCACGCTGCACGGAGTTGCAGATGCACTTCCAGATGTCGGTGACGGATTGTTCCTGCAACGTATGGTCAGCGGGTATTCGAAAGCGTAGGATATCTGCTCCTCGTACGTAGTATCCAGTCTCTGGCTGCCAAAGGCCAATGTTCTCGCTGGCCAGACCGACAATATCGCCCTTCTCGTTCATGATACATGCTCGTGCGGAGCCTGTGCCGACATCGATACCAATGTAGTGGTTCTGGATGACCTTGACTTCGTTGTGAGGGTCGACGGACATCTGACGAGACTGCTGCCTCGAAGGCTTCCTGTAGGGCATGCTACGCTCCATGGTGGGCAGATGCTGTGCTGTGCCGTGCTGTGCGGGAGGTCTCGATTAGGATAGGTATGACAATAGAGGTGCCGTGTGAAGGGAGTAATGCAATGATGCAGGAAATGTACAGACCCTCGTCACCGCAGGATATGCGTGTGTGAGCGAGAAGGTGAGGAGGAGAAGCAGATGTTGGTGTGAAGCTGGCCTCAGGACCTCGCCCTCACCTTTACTTGGCCATTGGGCCTATGCTCTGCGCGGATCTTCCTCATCAATAGCTCGTGTTTGGAGGTGGATGATATCACTGCACCGCTCAACACCCTCGTCGAGGTGGGGATGGGTGGGGCTCTCTCCGCTCTCCCCCTCCACAGAGTTGGAGGTTGCAAGCAAGCAAGCAAGCAAGCAAGCAAGCAAGCAAGCAAGCGAAGCTCGCCTCGCCTCTCGCGCTGTAGCATTGGCCGAGCGGAGAAATGATGGCCAAGTGATGCGGTGAGAGGCCGATATGACTGGGTTGTCATAATAGATGTTGACAGTGACACCCTCACACCGTACATCATACATCACATATGTGACCAGGCTGACTCGCTTGCAGTAGTAGCCGTGGTATTGTCTACCTACATATACAGAAAATATCATTAATCAATATTTCGATGGATTTGATGGACACCTTCCTGATTATCAGCTGGGCTGGGGAAGCGTTGCCTTAACGTGGGGGTGGGTCGCAATACTTAGCCTGTCAGCCGCGAGTCAGCAGAGACAGATGGAAGTTGTCACCACCGACAACACCACCTCACCTCTCCGCATCCGAGTGTTAGCTCCATCCGCCAAACCACATACCTCATTCCTCCACCATGCGCTTCACCGCCGCGCTCAGCTTCGCGCTGACGTTGCTCTCCTCAGTCACCGCCGCCGCCGCCGCCGCCGAGACCGACAGGCAGATTGACATCTTCGCCTGGCCGCTGTCCGCATCAAAATCGCAGACGCTCGCCAAGCTCTCCTACAACCCCGAAGAGGCCACCGTCCTCTCATACGAGCCGCTTGCACTGCCCGCTGGCGAAGAGATTGTGCGCATTGGCTTCCACCACCCTACAACAGGCAGCTGGTCCGGTATCGCGACTTCGGCGGCGAACTTCGCCGAGGGCAAGGACAAGAAGATCCAACTACTACTGAATGAGCAGGGCGAGGTGTACCATGTAGGATTCAAGACGTCGGACTGGCCCACCTCATCCAAGGGAGGAAGCAAGAAGGATAAGATGAGCGTGGAAGTTGTACCCATGAAGCCCGCTTCCACAATCCACCTGAACAAGCCGGTCGTGCTCAACGCAGATGGCAAGCTTGCCGGCCAGCCAGAGGAGAAGACTTTCTTGCAAAAGTATTTACAATCCCTGATCGGACATAATGAAATGACAGTCGCTGACTAACCGTCTCGCAGGTACTGGTGGGCCATTGGCTTATTCTTGGTGTTCCAGCTCGCGATGGGCGGCGGTGGAAAGGAGTAATCTTGCAATAATAATACAAATCCATGACATCCGAAGATATCCGCCACGAGCCCTGCAACTCGCAAGGCCGAGTGACCCAGCGACCAACCTGGAGCTGGTATCTGCTGCAAAGTGACACCAGGCGATGTTCCAACAGCGACTGCCTTCGCCGTTAAGTGTCTTGACTGGTCCGATCGCCGACTCAAAACCCGCACCGGAGCTTGCCTACGGACTGGCTTCAAGATCGGATGGCAATAACCGCTCGAACAGGAGAATGGCTGAGGCCCACAGGTGGACCCGGCACGATCTCTGACTGGAGAATCACGAGTTCAGGGACCAAGGAGCTGGAAGAGCGGTATGAGACATAGGGCCCGACACAATTGACCGGCGCTTAACAAGGAGATGTCTTAGATATTATTCTCAGCTCAGCTACCCAGCAACGGGGCTGGCTGGTGGCCCAAGCGGCTCAGTGAAACGTGTCATGGATTTGCCCTTGATGCAAACACATTAAGTGGAAATATCGCAAGGCGTGTGTCAAAAGGTCGAAATATAGAAGTGATATTGACATAATGCACAGCTGGAAACTGACGTGCAGTACTGCAGGTCATCGTCTGTAAGCATCTTGAGCACCTCCATCCTTGTAATCCGGCACACCAACTGCCGTGAAGCGACCATGCAATAGTCGTTCGACCTCGACGTGCCCGTTCAGCAGCTGCGAGTATTGCGCGAGAAGCACGGCGAGGGCGATGCCATTCCAGAAGCGCCATCGAAGCGCCAAGGTCGAGAACTGCAGCAGGGGAAAAGGCAAAATTTGTGCACACGTCCAAGGGGTCCCTTATGGTGGTGAGACTCTGATATGAAACATTCATGTCGTGGGGGTGCTTTGTGCGATTGCGAGACATTGCTGCCCCAACTATAAGACGAGTGTTCTATAGCGCTTGACTGCCGGAGTTTTGCCCCACCCATGCCTATATCGCTATAGCTGATATCTAGTACACAGACCCCTCTAGCCTCTCCTAACGCCTGACAAGCTTCAGGTGGCTTCGCTTATTCAGGCACGCCTTGTCTTTCATTGGACAGAGAACTTACTTCCCCTCGTCGACCCTGGGATCCAGTCGAGGCGATCAGGCGCAGGTGGGGAGTTGTCTCCAGTGTTTGCTTTCAAGTCACTTGGAAAGAAGAGCACACTCTCTGACCGCTCCTCCAAGGATCGTCCTAGCCGCGCATCTACCGAACCTTGTGATCTCTACGCGGCTATCTCGTCGGTCTGTGCAGCACGAGCAAACTCCAAGAGGAGGTGAACTACCGCGCAGTGGAGTCTCGATACGTGGCTGGGCAGACCGTTTTGCGTGCTGTTCGGATTGAGCCGTCACCTGAGAACGTAGCAAACCCTCCTTTGGGGTCTTCCAGGGTCGCGGCCCTGATTCAGGACGGTTCTGCAAGACCGTTGGAGATGGCGTTGGCCTGGATGGGTTCGTGGAAGGCCGCCAGGGCAGGATATATGTTCTGCGTTTAGCCCTGGTTGTCTTTAACCCATCGCCGATTGACCAGCCAACTCCTCTTCACTCCATCGCCGATTCGATATTAAATTCCTCTTCACCTCATTGTACCCACTTCTTCGGCAACATCGACAGGGTCCATTGGTCATATACACTTTACTACCTCACTTGCTCACACTACAACAAAGTGGTCCAGCAGAATCAATTCACTCTGCCACTTGAAAAACCTCTTCAATATATGGCAAATGGAGGATCACCTTTGCCCACGCCTTGTCCAGCCCCAAGCAGCATGCCTAACATGCCTCGCTCGTCCACAGCCATCGGCCAAACCCCAAGCTCCACGCTGCTCCAACCGCATGAACACAACCTCCACGACCGAGCGAGCTTCGAAACGCTCACGTCCATCGCAAGCTCCAACCCAGCCCGCTCCTCAGCCCATCTACGCAATTCAGCCCGCGACTCTACCTGCTCAAACCTCTCATCGAAACACCATCCAGCACCTGCCGCGAGCCCACGAGCTCGACAAATTCGCGGCAAATATCACTTCCACCGCGCTTCAGCAACCCACTGCAACTCCCCACCCATGCGAGCCCTGCCCCCTCTACACCCGCCTCATGAAGCGCTACAGTGGCGCCGCTCCTCTCTTGAGGCCGATCAACTCTTGGAGGGACCTCCCGACGACGAAGAACAGATGACTCTTCCCGCCGGCTTGGACCTTTCCCTCGGCAGATTGTACGGTTTTCCGTACTGCGTGGGCGTCCCGGACGCCCTGGAACAGCGCTCCAGAGCCGTCGCCGAAGCCGAAGAGGCCGAGTATCAGCGCGAGAAGGAGTTCAAGCACAAGGCCAGACTGAGTGGTCGCGTGAGCTCTGCTTTCAAGAGCACTCTGCCGTGGCAGAGACGCGGTCAACGGTGATGCGTCTTGTTTCTTGTTTCTTGTTTCTTGTTTCTTTTCTTCTTTGGTTCGATCATGACTGATTACTTTCCCTTCTCATTTGTCTGATTACAATATTTTATGTGTGTTTTTTTTCTTGGCCCGCGAGTCCTTATACGATATAGCGTTGGTGTTCAGGAAAACGGGGCATCTTTTAGGATACCCAATGGGCAGCTGGGCAGCTGGGAGAAACGCGCGGTTTATTGAGACTCAGAGTCCTTTTATTATACATGCTCCAGGACATCTTTGAGGTCCTCGATCTTTTCTCATAAAATTCTTTTCCTGCATGCATGCAGAGGTCACAGAAATGAAAGACTCCTTACTGTTGATCAGTGGTATCATGTTTCGGTGCGTGGGTTGGTGTATACTAGATGGGCGATCGATCTCCGAATCTATCTACAGTACGTATTGTGAGAATACATGCGAGTTCGTTGCGTGGTTCTATACGGGTTGGCTATGCTGAGAGAGTGTGAGGAGGGTGCGAGAAGCTTAGCGTTGCGCATGTGTCTGGATAGCCGCTCATGGCGGTGTTACAGGATTGTGTTTGTTTCATTAGGCAGCCATGACGGCGTAGCATCGGGTTTCCAAGCTATGATCATGGCGAACCATATCGATGAGATGGAAGTTGCAACAGTAACGAGGTAGTCTCCCTAGGCTTGGCCTGAACGCTTACGGATTGATTGACGACAGATACGAACCTGTGAAAAGGCAAAATCTTCGCCGGCAAGCCACGCCTGTTGTATGTTCGAGTTGACAATTTTTCGTTTCATTACAGCAGTGCCTACAACTCATCATGTCCATCCTCTGCGACTCCATTCATTCCCGGAATCTTGAAACCCCCTTTGAGCGCTTTCTGGAACACACCATCCGCATCGTACTTCTTCGAAACGCGCCTGAGGAACCGCACGCTCTCTTCGCCGTACCCTGCAATTGGATCTTGGAAGCTATCTGCATAGTTGTAGTACACGAAGTCCGAGGCCTTGCCCACGCTTTGCGTGTAGCCTTTGACCTGCTCCAGCCATTGCTTTGCCACGTCGAACATCACCTCATCGTCGCTCGCAGACGTCCAGCGAGGGTCGAGCTGCGCCAGAATTAGGTCATCCTTAGTACGGTTCAGCCCGAGCACGTTGCCACCGCGGGACAGACTGTGGTCGCTGAAGAGCCGTGGCAAAGGCTCGTAAGCGAAGAGCCATTCCATGCCTTGCACGTGTCGTACGGTCTTGTATAGATTAAGGGTAATCTCATGGACATGCATGAGGGTCGGCAAATCGTTGACGAAGGTGAATGAAGTGACGGAGTTTCTGTAATTCCAGGGGAAATCGTCGCTTGCTTCCAGGAGATCTGCCAAGCTCGTCTCTTCCATATGGTCCGTCAATTTGACTTCCGTCGTGACTCCATTAACGGTGACGGGCATGGCGGGCAGTGCGAGCTCTTTGATGTCGTCTCCAGAGTACACAATGGAGTTCCAGATGTCGCCCTCCGGTTCGCGAGAAGTGTTGAACGAGAAAACGTTGCCATAAGCTAACTTGGGGAACACGCGATGCATCTGCGTTATGCCACTGACAGCGGTGAGCGCAAGGTTCGTGCTCGACTCGTCCGCGGGCAACGGAATGCCTGCATGCCACATGTGTGGCTGTTTGAACGCGGCAAAGTCGAAACGCGTCACAACGCCAAGATTACCACCACTGCCTTTCAATGCGGTCCAGAGATCCGCATTCGAAGATGCATTGGCATTGACCACCGCGCCCGAGGCGAGGACGACTTCGTAATTCAGCACGTTGTCTGCAGCGAAGCCGATCTCGGGCGTGAAGAAAGAGATCCCGCCGCCCAGAGTGACGCCCCCGACAGCTGTGCTCGGACATCGGCCAGTGGGAATACCAACTCCTGTGCCGTCCAGCTTGTCGGCGGCTGCTTGCCATGTGCTTCCTGGACCGATGCTTACGGCTTTCTGATCTGCCGAGAGCTGCGTGCTGTCCATACGGACCAGGTCAAGCACTACGCCGCCGTCAATGTTGTTTGCGCCTGCAAAGGTTGTGTGTCCGCCAGATTTAATAGCGAACGGACATGCAGGGAGTTTCGAGCTCGCTTCAGCGGTCAGGATTTTCATGATGTCTGCCACCTCGGCGGTGTTGACCGGCTGCACAATGCACCTTGGCGCGAGGATTGCGGTCGTCGACCATCGATTGTTGGCTTGGGTGTAAGCAGAGGACTTGGGGCTTAGAACTCTGTGTGGGAGGCTTGATGCGAGTTTGGTGCACTGAAAGTGATGTCAGACATGCTGCTTCGTCAGTGTCTGCCGTACCTACACATCTCGTGGTGGCGCTTGTGTCTCCGGCATTCGAGGTGGCGATGAGAGAAGCCACGAAGAGAAGCACATTGCCGAGCCATTGCTGGGGCTGCATGTTCAGCGTCTGTGGAATGTGGATGGATCTTCGAGAACGACTTTATCCTGGAAAGAGCTCGAGATATTTAAACTAGTAGATTGATGAGGGGATCGAAATAGTTGTATCAGAGCTGTTCATATAAAATACATGACCTGTCAGAAAAGAGCACAAGTCTTTGTTATACTCTGCCGGCTCTGTTAATAAAATGGACGCCGCAACGCAGCTTCGTATTGTTCTTCACCAAAACACTGTTTGCGGCCGAATGAAAGCTTCGAACTTCCAACGCCGTGTACCATGAGGCCCATGGTCAATTGAACATGCTCGGTCAGATCGTCTGGCTATGCCTGGCGTTGCGGACGCGATTGTTGCTGAAAGGTTGCGGCAAGGACATGCTCGGGGATCTGATATACTTCCATGCCACTGACAACCATTAAGTCAGACTGCTATAGGCACAGGCCTCCGGTGGATTACGCGATACATAAGAAGGTAACCTCGTGGACAAATAATCTTCATTTGTTCGCAGTCCGTATCAAGGAGGCAGGCAGTGTATCCGCCAAGGCCGGGCTCCGCGGTGTCCCCCTTGGACCATCAATTTTTGACGCTCCCTTTCATGCTGCACTCGTTTCTCGCATCCTCTCGATATATCTCATACCTCGTCAGTAGTTACATCAGGCCCACAGATAACAGTTTTGATACCCTCCTTCTGCAAGACAGTCTCGAACGCCTGCTGCGTCTCGCCAAAGGGGGATATCTGTGTCACAAATCCGGCGAGATGCACACTGCCAGACGCAAGAAGCGCAGTTGCCAACTTGTAATCTCCTGGGCCATAACGAAAACTGCCTCGGAAAACTGCCTCCTTGTTGCAGATCAGACCGATAGGAACATAATGTTCGACTGACCTAGTCCGGCTTGCACAAAGACTCCGCCCCTCATTAGCGCTTCGATGCCTGTTTCAATACAAGGCTGCGCTCCGGTGATTCGATAACTAGACTCGGCGCTTTGAACCCGCGTCTAGTCCGAGGTTCGAATTCGCATTCCCTAAGCTTTCGGCAATATGCTTCCAACTATAACCAAAATGGCGGCAGTACCTGCAGAATTGATCGGAATGAGTGGAAGGAGCTATAAATTCATGAAACTTTTGCAGGAAAAGCCACAGACAGGATGCGTATGGACGGCGATGTAGGGTCACTCTACAACCTGTCACTTCCTCAACTAATAGAGTCGTAGGTGCGAGGGCGATCGCTTTGTGCTAAAAGACATCCCAAAAGACATTCTCGCCAATTTTGATGAACGAATCCGTCCTCGGCTTGAGCAAAACGCAAGCGCTTTACTCCGCTTGCCAATCGATACGATCTCCGGCCGGCGTACACTTGTCTACGAATACTTGACTGACGATTTCCTTGTACTTTTCAGACAAGGTCTTTCACGGCAGAATCGTCGAAAGGTTCTCAAGGCTACCATTGAGGCCATAGCCGACCTGCACAGCCAGGATGTAGTGCACTTAGGTATCATGACCCCATCGCTATCCTATTCCTGAGCTGACCTCGCAGACATCAAGCCTGACAACATCATGACCGACTGCAAACGTAAAGACCAAGAAATAGTTGTCGAGAAAGTACAACTCACCGATCTAGAGAACGCTGCATACTTACTAGAGGGTAAATGTGTCAAGGGAATGCTGGCTGGAAACGACAATTGGCGCAGTCCAGAGGCCCACTTCAATGGGAAGCTCAGCAAACCATCAGACGTGTTCTCGTTTGGCCTTGTCGTAAGTGGTGCTAGTACCGCGGCCAAACATTGACTGACTTGGATAGTGTCTGTATGCCATGACGGGCAAGGCCATATGTGGGCCTGATGAAGACTTCTACAAACACGAATCGCAAGGCGCACTCCCAGCAATGCTAAGGCTACAACGCCAAATCTCATATTTTGGTGACTCGGAAAGTGTGGAAGGACTGGTGAGGCATGTTGGAGACGAGGAAACCAACAGACAAATCATCACAATGCTATGGGACTAAAAGGAACAGCGATCATATCCCATACAAGCCGTTTTTGACTTGGCATGAGGCTACAGATGATGCCTTTCGAGCTTTGATTGAGGGAAGAATGAGCCTTGACCCTTCGAAGCGTTTCACTGCAGCGCAGACCTTAGCGTTGCCATGGTTCTCGATCCAGGCAGAACCAAGATCATCAATGAGATTATACATTCCAAGAGGCGCATTGCAATTGGATTGAACGAGACCCAAACTCATGCAGACAAAACCTCTGAGGCAACAGTCCAGTCCGTTGCATCTGACAGTTTGCGCATTCTATGCGTAGGTACGACCGCCATTGCCAATTTTGTAGATGTTGTACAGCGGAATTCGGCTCAAAATCATTCCACCACAGTCCTCTGGAGTTGATAGCACGAAGACATGATTCCTTAACCTTTGTCAACCCCGAGAGATGGGAAGTTGTTGACTGGACAGTCATGTCATCCACTCAGCTGCAGCATACCTCACCTCAGCTGATTGCATTTCCAGATATTGCGCTGTTTCCCAACAGATGAGCTCGACCAATTGCCCATCCGTCCCCTTCACATTGCAGTAGCCCACGGCAACCATGATATTTTACATGTCTCTCAGGCACAGCAGCAAAAGATGAACATGCGAATACCGTGTAGCATTCGCGATGACGTCTGGATCTTGATCAAAGGCACACCCTGTCCAACCCTGCAATCTGGAACACCACTTCACGTAGCCATTGCTGCTGGCTATATGACCTTCGCGCATATTCTGCTCGACTCTTTCGAGCTCAACATCAATGCAAGGACCCACTTCCAGTAAACGCGTCTGCATCTTGCAGCCAGAGCAAACCGCGAGGCTCTCGTGGTTCACTAACTCGACAAGGGTGTGGACGTCAATTCCTGCGACCTCAGTGGACCGGCGATAGCTCATGCAGCAGAAAGTGGGCTCGTTCGGATGTTGTATTTACCGAAAGGCGCCGACCTGTCGTTGAAAGACAGAAATGGATTCGGTATCATGGCGCTGGCTTGAAAGTATTATGGCGCTGGATTGAAAGTACGGCCACCAGGGCTTCGTAGTCAGTCTTCTCAATCGCGGGCTCAAATTCCATCGCGATTTCTCCAACTCGTCAGATTACGGTCTACTAGTCAAGAGGTCGAAGCCAGGCTGCGCCGCGTTTGCACTCCATCTTCGGCTGCAAATCGATTGCGATGATCTGCTTTGGGGTTGGAACGACAGTGCACAGCGAACTCTGTGTGAAGTCATACGCTCTTTGACCAAGCAGGAACTCCTGGTATGCCTGACTGTCAAGAACTTGACCACAAGGTCAACGCCCTTGTACTTCGCAGCGGCTCAAGGAAACGCCGACATCGTTGCCCTGCTCGTGCAGAACGGCGCTGATTTTGACGCGTCGGGAGGCCCGTTTGGATGTCCTTTGGTTGCCGCATGCCTGTATGATCGGTCCGAGGCGGTCAAGATGCTCGTGCAGCTCGGAGCTACCATGATCCATGATTGCGCAGATATTGCCGGAAATATCGGCAGGGTTGCAAGATTGCACAAGGAAATAATTCGACGACTGTCCCGAGAGCGCCCATCCGAGCACGATGGAGTTTCATTGTACCGTCGATGAAGAAAAGAACGCAGGAACGTAGAATTTGGTTGTTGGAGAACGAGAAAGCAGAGGGATGGATGCTAGATGCAATTTATATACACGAGCCGATACGAAAATGGACGCATAAGTCGGCGTGAGGCGCACCTATGTAGCTATTAAGATATACTAGTAAGTCTAAGAAAAATGATATGAATAGCTTTAATGTTTTTAATCTATCTAGATAATAAAGATTTAGATAGTAGTTAGTAATCTAGCGCTAAAAGAGGTAAAGTGAATCCACCTAGGCAGAGTGGATTCGCGAATTATAAGAGAGTTCCCTAATCCTAAGCGAATAAAGATTTGCCTAACTCGTATCGAAACTCTTAACCTTTTCTCGCATTAAATCTCTAGTCATCAACGTTGTACGAACTACCGGCATCGTCGGAGTCCTCGGATCTTGTTTCTTCGAAACATTCTCTTTCCGTTTCCATCGCATGATCTATACATAGGGGCGTGCATCTGCGGTCTTCCCGCGAGCATGGGCAAATCTCGTCGCAAAGCTCACTTTTACATCCTAGATCACGCAAGTCGCGAATCGCTCCCAAAAGTCCCGCAATGTCACCGAAACGCGAGCCGCTTACAGCCTGACCCAAAACCCTCTCCAGCTGGTTAAGTACATCTCCGAGCTGGAGAGGCAGCGCCTCGTTAGTCGCGTTTTGATTACGTCCAATCCAGTGTATCGTCCGGAGTAATGGTAGCAATGTCAGATCATCCCACAACATGCCGCCGTCCATCAAACACGTCTCGAGAGTCAATACCGCGTGTATCACCCGAGTGCCTGGGGGCATGAAGACATCACCGGGACCGAGGATGATCGCACGCGACTTCGTTCCCGGGTTCCAGCTCGATCCTGCTCTGCTGAAATCTACCCAGTCTTGGTCTGTCATTAGCCGCTCGGGAACAATCATCCACAGCTTCGTCCCAAAGAGATTACGCAGCCACATGCCGCCTAATGCGTCCATGTGTGCTCCGGAGAATGCACCTCGCAATCCAAGGATCTCGAATGACTGGGAATATCTTACGTTGAACGGAGTTAGCTGAGTCTTCTTTCCTGTTCGCCCTGCGTAGTCGGCTTTTGCGCCTCACACCAAGGTATCCAACAGTCTATACCTGGGAAGACGGGTGAGTCCTGGCTTGTTCGCATTTGACGAACTTTCGAGATCGAGAAAATTGGGAGCATTGGGCAGTACGGTGTCGTGCGGAACCCGAACGAGACGGGCTGCTTCTGATACTGGCAAAGGTTCTGGTGCAGACCTGTGGTAGCGCACAATCACCTCCATCCCCATAAAAGTCTGTTCAAGTCTCTCGGCATAGTCTCCGACGGAGAACTCGCTGGCATCGGCAAAAGTCTCCTTGATGAGCAGCGGAGTGCTGAAGACCTCGCCCTTGCCAGCACGTGATTTGAACACATCCCAGGGTGTATTGAGCACGTCGTACTTTGTAGCATATGCATCGACGACCTCTTCAGTATCTGTGACAGCGTGTACTGATGCATATCTGATCGGATGCAGCCAGTGCTTCAAGATCGGGTGCGGTGCTCGGTCTTCGGTCTCGTGAGCAACGTCTGCCCAGTGTTGCAACTTGAGCTTTTCTGTCTCACATGTTCCGGTTGGAAAGACGGTTTGATCAACTGCACTGTAGATTACATGATCGGAGCCAGTAAAGGTTGTGCTCTCACTTGGTGTTTCGGAAACCTTCGATTGCGCCTTTGCTGCCGATGAAACAGCATTTGTAGTTGTCTGTAGCTCTCTCGCACGATTTTGATCTGCACCTGGCTCGGTAGAAGCAAGATCAAAGGCGTGAAAAGCTGCCTCGCACAGATCAGACTGGTCTGTTGTTGTGTCTGGTAAAGCTGACGGTGGACTGTAGATAATCCTCTGCTGCGGGTCTCGATGAATGCGTTGATCAGCTGACGGGTAGCCGCTTTCCGACGTAGAGTCGGTACGCGCTCTCGCATCGGGTGGTGTAAGTTGCGAGCCTGCTTCATCATGGCTCGCATCATCATGGCTCGCATCACCATGGCTTCTGTCCGATGACGATACGGCTATAATTTCTGTAATAGGATGTCGGACTTCATCTGAATTTGAGGCAGGCACCTGTGACGATGCAGACTCGGCGGGGTTATTAAATTGCCGTTCATTATTTGCATCAGAGCAAAACTCTAGAGATGTGGATGGTCGCGGCACCTCCTCCGACCCTGTTCGAACACCAAGTGGTATAGCCTCAATGATGGAGTGTCTCATATCGCAGCTGGCGCCGACAACTGAATTTCGGCCAAATTTACCTTGGAGGAGGTTCGGAAATAACGGTCGATCGGCATTCATACGTTGCATTTTCGCGTGTAGCGGCGAAATAGAGTCGCCACCTTGTTTGCTTGTCTCTCGACACGCAGTCTCTGTCCCGGTCTCTGCTAGACACAGCACACCAAACCTGTCTTCCTCGAGCAGATACCGGTGGTAATGCTGGGGTCTCAGGGTGCGCAAGTCCTTATCTCCAATCATCAGAGTGCCGTCAAAGCAACTCGACCATTACTTGACTCGATTCAGCTCGTTTTCGTCGTCTAAAGACTGCGGCGTCAAAGGCCGCCCATAGTGGCTGTCAGCTCCATCCTTTTCGGTAGCAAACTGGCTGAGGATCTGCAAGTCTTGCAGTGTGAACGGTGATAGGTCCCGCGGCCCACGAGGTTTGTAACCAATCGACGGAGTGCGGGCGTTGAACAGAGAGTGCTCGTGTCTGCGAAGCATGACAATATTGGCAATCTTCGAAAAGATTTCGAAGTCAGGATATGCCAGAGCGCAGCGGCGGAAAAGGTCTAGGATCTTCGTGTCCTTCGACTTCCAATTATAGTGTTCCACTACTGCCGTTCCCCAGATCGCGGTCAAGGAAGCCAAAGCCCGGAGCCTGCGTCTCGGGTTGCGGTCTGGCAGGTGCTGACGCTCGGGCGTAAGATCAAAGAACTCTTTCCAGATGTTTGAGTCGACTTCTATGTTTTTACAAGACACGACATTGCGGACTGTAGACACATGCCTAAACGAGCTCATGCTTGTTGAGGGTGATTTTGCGAATTTCATTCAAGATCTGCTGTGGAGATCGTGTCGTACCGGCGAGAGACTGTTGGAGACGCCCTAATAATGACAACACCAGTGCTTCCGAATCCCGAGCGATACCGTGCGGCGTGTTGCTGGTTGTATTTATCTGCATCCTCGATCTGGATAAGGTCACACGAGAAACATTGAGGACGAATGCATTGAATTTGCAGAGGAAAAAGTTGATTTCCTTTATTCAGGCCGAAGGTACAAGCAGTGACGTGACGCTTTGACCTGTCAGACCCGGAGCAGGAAGGCTCGAGCGTCAACACGGCTCCGGGCGCAATCTTCCGCTGCAGCTTGATATTTCGTCACATAATTTCCGCTGCTCTTACCTGGGTACATAAATTTGCCCATGGATGCGTGTTGCATGGCATACCAGCCTGTGTTAATTGGCGCCTCTTGGGAGTCGTCAGCGAAGCAGGCTGGCGTCCTAGGTGGTCGAGGCCAACAAATGCATCCCATGTCGAAGTCTGATCATGTGACTTGCTTGTTTTGCTGGAGTCAGCTCCGAACGTTGCGGATCGCGTCCAAGGGGTCACCCTTCCTAATTCTCGGAACATCCTGCCGCCTATTCTACTGTACTATCCAAACTGTATTTATAAGCCTTCTTATCCCAGCCCTAATTTCACCCGTTCAAGCCACCACGATCAATTCGCCGACAGCAAAGTGGGTTGGTTCCAGAATGTGCTACCTAGCTACTCACTTAGCCGATGACCAGGAAAAGTCCCAACGTGGGGCGTCCGATGCCATTGGCCAATGGCTGATCGGAAGGTCATCCAAGGTCGTCCGATGCACTGTCGCGTACATCAGGCGAAGGGCTTGGCATGTCTCTATATACCTCTCCACCTTCGGCGCGACTCACGAGGCTTTCCACTAAGCTTTACTACCCATGATTCCCGACGCGGCACCGTCCCTTCCTCTCGCTGGACCTTTCACTTTGCAGCCATCCCCAGACAAGGGTGGTGCCCCCGCATACACTTCAACAGCATTCAGCCTTGCTGCAGCATTTCATCGAGAATTCTCCTGCTGTGTCAGCGATACGCAAAGGCGAAAAGTATGCCAAATATATCGTGACCGAATTCTCGGCATATCCCAGTTTGCAGACGTCGCTGCAGCCGCTTTCCATGATGCCTTCCCCCAATTCCTGCGAGAGTCGAGCCGAGGCGACGATGCTAGAGCGTGGGCGTCGTTTGCCAGCTTGGTGAAGCGTCAGCAGAAGTCACAAAATCGTGGAGCGCAGCTACTACGGCTCCAAACGAGTATCGTTGCGATCTGGGGAAACGACGTCTTCACGCACTATGGCTGGCGCAGGCTGCCGCTAGACTCTACTAAGCTGCTCCACAGTGTTGCATCCACGCTGCGAGACTGGAAGGTCGCAGTGGAAGTAATCAACGAAACCATCCTTGCACGCCATGAGCGCCGTGTCGTCAAACATGACAATCGTGCCCGACAAATCGGCGAACATTCTCGGGGCTCCAAAATCCAGGATCGTCACTCTCCGGTCGAACCTCGAGATCTCGAAATTATACTTTCGCGGATCAAGGATGGAAAACTCCACACATCGCCCCAGGTAGAGCGCAAGAAGCCTATATATACTATCAACGGAACACCAATCCGAGAATATGGCCTCACACCGGATAGATTCAGTATGATCGTACCTAGTAACTCATCTGGGCTTGAGCCAAAGTCACCGAGTACAACTCGACAAGGAAACAAGCGCCGTAGATTGGAGAAACACGACCACGAAGGTCTGGCTAGGACAGAAGACCGAGAACTGCCTGAGTCGTGTCACCAAACTACTTTTGCATCGACGGACGTATCAGACTCGGAGATGACGGAGCTCGAAGAGGAGAGTTCTGGTAGGTCCGTTAGCGTGAGGATCAGCTGCGGTCTGCAGACACCTCTGGATCAGAGCGCAGCGCGACGTGACATCAATGACGCCGAGAACACATTACCAGAAGTCTCAGTCCGAGAGGCCTCAAACTCATTCACGCCGTCTTCTCCGCTCCAGTATGCTTGCGCTTCCCACGGTATGATGACTGACATCGTGATGCCTCCTCTCTTACAAGACGATATGTCAGCAGAGATGCAGACGGAGAATCATGAGGGAGCCGCCTATATGTTCATGGCAGACTGGGAGTTAACACCCATGCAAGGCTCCGGCAAGCCATCCAACCACGCGAGCGGTCCAAGAAACGAAGATGAGGCGTTCGACACTGTGTACCAGGACCAAGATTGGCAGGAAAATTCCCCCTCTCTCGACAAAGGGATTGACCAGCCCCCGATGGAGCTTTTTGCTGACCGGGCATATGAAACCATTGTACACGAGCATGAATTGCCAGCCCTACAGTCAACCGATGTGGTTATCCCTGGAAGTCGGTCTGAAAGCGTCATGGTGGACTTCGAAGCCTTGAGTATGTCGACTGCGGATCCCATGTTTTTTCCTGCTTCCACAAAGGAGTCAAGGGAAAGGTACTGCACAGAGACCGATGTGGAAGACGATGGTACCATTACTGGCCGCATGGCCTTGCGACATGGCAAACGGCTTCGAGAGATACTGGAGACTGCTTGGAAGCACCACGATGACCCTCGTAAACAAGAAGACAACAAGTTCAAGGTCAGATGGCTTCAGGAGACTAGATGGGCCAGCTTGTATGCTCCCCCAGTCGACGTCGATCCTGTGTGCCAGCCACCTCTCGATACTGATGTATTGTACATGGATTGGAAGACCTTTCAACGACGCGCGGAATGTGGGGAAATCTTTCGCAGCCCCGTCATCGTCAAACAAACTTTCCAAGACAGCGGCATGTACGAGCCACATAGCTACACAGCGTTGCTGTACGAGCGTCTGCCGAATCTAAAGCTAAATGTACACAATAGTGAGTTTGGCGAATGTGTGAGCCGGTCAAGTACCGATTTGCCAGCTACGAGAGCCACATCCGAAGCAACCGATACTGATGAATTTATGGCGTCCGATAACATAATCAACCTGAGAAAGATCTCTAACGCAGATGCGCCGTTGCTTACCCGTATGAAACGATTTCGTCTCCTAGAGACCCTTGTTGATCGTGTTTCGAACCTCGCACCCGGTAAGCGGACTCGCCGTGAGACATACGGTGTTTCCGAATGCCTTGGTTTCGACATGCTCGGTTTTAGTGGAGCTTTCAGCCAACCTCACGTGGACGTACTTGTAGGCTCATGGGTACGGTGTCTATCTGGATCTATAGCTTGGATTTTTGCGCCTGGCATGAGCGACAGAGACTGGGATGATTTTGCACAGGACGGAGCACGATGGTGTCCTGGTGCTAAAGGCCGGGTGATCATCTTGGAGAAGGATGACGTTCTACTGATACCACCTGGAGTACGAGTGCTTCACACAATCTTCACTCTCGAAACGAGTTTCATCGCAGGAGGTATGTTGTGGGACGAGTACAACATCCCAACTCTTCTAGATCAGTTGCTCTGGGCGGAACGAAATCAGGTGTGCACGAACGATACTATTGCATACCACCTCACTGAGATCGTCCACTCACTAGAGATCTGGATACAGGAGAATGGCGCACGACTCCCCGCTGTCGGGAACAATTCTGAGTACATTAGGAGCGTGCAGCAAGGAATCAGAAGACTGCGAGGTCTTGGCTGAGAACTCTTACGTCCTTGCGACAAGCACAATGGCTGTAATTGCAGTATCTAGAAATTGTCGATGCTCTTAAGCACCCTGCTTTTCTCAATCAACCGATTAGTCAATCTCATTACTGTAAGCATGAAGGATAGATCGAAAAATGCACTGCGATTGTCCTGTCATGTTTGACGTGGCTACAGTTTTAGACGACAATCACAATCCAGGTTTGGGAGCCGTCTTTGCAGCCTAAGAGGCGGTATAATCAATCTAACATCGGTCAAGAATCGTGTACTAGTTCCTATTATCGACCAATACACCAACGAGCTCCTATCAATCAATGTTAGTGAGTCGTGCAGTGATCAGGAATATCCCTAGTCATTCAATTCAGCCCTAACCCTGATCCTAAAGAGTGATCAGCCTAGGGTTGCGCACGGAAAGACCCGCGCAAACCGTGCAACCTTGTTCTAATTCGCACGTCTTTGCGCACCTTCGGGCTGACTCCACTAAATTTTCTCCTGTTACTTTGTTTCCACTACTAGTCCCGGACCGATTATCTCACTGCCTATATCCAGTGCACTCGATATGTAACCAAAACCAATACACTGACTTCAATCCAAAACAAGTGCCCTGATTGTGCTGGGGACTGTAGCAGCCTGAGGTGTCGACCCACAGACCATCTGGCCAGAAAGATGGTCAGTGCGCTGCTTCCGATCAATGTCTCCTGCTCTTGAGAGAACCTTCAAGATACGGCTACTGGACTTGAAGATCTCGTAGACTGGAAGTCAGAGTATAACAACAGTTGTAGCGAGATCAAGGATGGTGAGTTGCTTTAATACTCTTGGAGACCAGCTACTTTGGCTAATCGTCAACCAGAAACAATATGCTATGCCTGAAAAAGACCTGATGACAAAAGCTTACGATCATTATTTATAGTGGTGTTAATCTCAGCATGACACACTAAAGTCCGCTCTTACTGAGCGGTATGGATCGATATCGTAGTTAGCATCCATCGCAAAATCAAGACTTTGGAAAAATTTCTAGGAGCAAGTGGCTATCTAGGTACTAGCACCACGCAGACCGTCTTTACGCTTGGATCGCATATAGCTTGGTATGGCACTGCAAGTAAAGTCATCTCCGCTATTGTGGCTGCAACATCGTGCGGCGGCTGGCCTTGAGTAACGTATGCTTGTGCCGCTCAAGCCAAGCTCCTGTGCCAGCAACACTTTGTTAGTGGTCAAATTTGCTGACTCTAAGCAAGCGTTAGCATTATAGGCGCACAAGCTTTGCCAAAGCTACGATGTACTGTCTATCGTTTATCATTTGATACCAAGAGGTGTATCACGATGACATAGGGACGTGGGAAGAGATACATCATGATGGTCCAATACCAGATTGCGTTTGCGATATAGAAAGGCTTGAGCGAGTATTACATGATGCACTCAGGTGGCTCTCTGACATGTCGACCAGAAGTAGAGGTAATGTCTAAAAGTGTGGCCAGTATTATTGATATCCCCAATCAACTGTCCAGAACAGGTTCGGAGGGGAAGAAAAGCCGAAGACACCGCTACCGATCGTGCAGAAATTTTGCCGTCTTGGTACAAATGTCATGCAATGCATTGCCGATTCATTCCGAAAAGGCCTGCGCAACACCTCATTATTGCCCCTCGCGACGTCGTGAATCTTCCTATAGTTGAACATTTATGCGTCATATGCGTGTGATACGTTGTTGCAAGCGGTCTGTTGCTGTTGAGATACCATGCCGCTTACTACAGTTTATGATATTGCTTGCGCAATACCACAGCCAAATTTCCGATCCGCGTCAAGGTAGAGCTGAGGTGTATGTCTGAACGACTGTTATTTATGTATAGTGACTTCCTGCCTCACAGACAAATTCTCGCATTGCCTCGAGCCATTAAAAATGCTATCAAAAAGTAAGTCTATCACCTGTGGCATCGTATATGAAGTCCGGTAATCTAACCGGGACTGAGCCACAATGCCATGATCCCACGAGAAAGTACGCACGAGACTGAGCTGACATATCCAATAGCTATACAAGACTACCTTTGCACGGACGGTTCCGGTACCGAACATTCCCTCAGTCGATTGGCCTCCTTGTTCCCGCCGGATCTCAAGCTCTATGAGCAAGAGGATGCCGCGGCAGATGACGAACAAGCCTCGCCAGGGAGCACACAGATTAGACGCCCGTATACTGATCGCCCCCAAAGCGCCGTCCCGTGCTCGCTTCACCCTGAATATGTCCCTCGCAAGCACCTCGAAAAAAGGATCCGTGACATGTTGTCTAAGCGTGGAGCCCGGGTAGCGTTGGTTGGACTTCCAAAAACAGGGTTTGTGTCGTCTTTGGTCAAGAAGATGTGCTTAAGGCTGATAGGTTTGCAGCAAAACGCAGCTCGCTCTTCGACATGCGCTGGAGGCCATCAATCAGCGCACAGCGGCACATGTGATGTGGATACGTGCCAGTAGTGCATTGAGCATCGAAGAAGATGTCCGGGGTATCATCACCCGGTTAGGCATTGACTCGACCGGATGCTCTTGGGCGGAAGTTATGGAGCTTTTCGAAGCATGGCTACAGGACAGCAAGCATCGGGAGTGGCTACTAATACTGGACGATCTGAATACTACAGAAGGTCTGGATGAGCAAGCTTCGAAAGCCAAAGGACCATTCAGCAAGACCTTTGCCGACCACTTGCCAGTCAACGACCACGGCGCCATTCTATGCATCTCTAGTCGATATGCAGCTGCTCGACGACTTGTGGGAGACGGGAACGACATCATATTTGTGGATGCAATGTCGGAGAAAGATACGTACTGCTCGGGTATCGCAACCAGAGAACATTTTTACATCTTGCAGGACTCAGACATTACTGTGCGACAGGTCTCCGAAGGCAAAGAAGCAGCCTCAAACGACAATGAAGAAGCCTCGAACGTGCGACGACTTTCCAGTCTTGTCATTCTGGGCCTCGAAGGCAGGGCGAGAGCAATCGATATCTTTGCCAAGGACTTGATACAAAATCTTGATTGTGACTACAACATAGCCACTGAAGACCGCCACTCAGTAGTCACTACTTTGCAGGATGCTTTGCGAACGTACTCCTACTCATTGGAGTACCGAGCCAGACCCGGCCAGTTGGGTGCCGAGCGCAAAGCTGCCTTGTTTGTTCGACAACAAAGCTAGTAAGTGTTAGATCAGGCTACGCACAAAGGGGTTCAACGCTGTAATACTGACCTGTCAACAGTGACATCGCAGATAAAGTGATTGATCAAATCACGCGTGCACACTCAGCGGACTCCGGCGAGACTTCGCGTACAATCAGTTCGTTTGCTGAAACCGCTGACGTACTAAGCTGGATGGGATGCAATCTGGATCCCCACGCAAGTGCTTTGGCAGTCGGCGCTGAAGCGTTACTCAGAGTTAGTACGAAAAAGCCGGCTAGAGACCAGGAGCAGACCTCAAGCAACAATGCCCAGACGATGGCGGATTTTCTTTTCAACAACACGACCTTCGAATGGCTGAAGCAACGCCTGGATGTCATGTTGTCAACAGATCAAGGCCTCGACTTTACTGCGGTGTCTAGGAAGATGCTAGGCGTACTAAAGCAAAGTCATTCATGGGCAAAAACCCGAGAGTTCTGCCTCGCCATTGATTGGAACCCTTGCGAATTCATGCGACAGAGCTATGCCAATTACGTTGATATCTCCAATGTCATCGCAATCAGCACAAATGGCCAAACATACGAAGTATGTACTGTTGGCGAGTATATGACACGAGTCTGGCCAGTCACGGGACCACAATTTTTGGAAGTCTTGAAAAAATGGTGGAGGCAGGTCGACGAAGGGCGTGAGGAAGAAATTTTCAAATGTGAGTCCACTCATCTCTTCCAGTTGCTTCACCATTGACCACTATAGGTTCCCTTCTTGACGGCGAAGTAACTCTTGGCCGACAATCATCCCTTGTACAGGTCAACATACTCGGACCTATGTACTTGTCACTGGAACTCGGGGAGCAACTCGCCTGGCTTGCATGCATTGGCCAGAAAGGTCAATACCTTGACCAGTTAACTCAAGTCCGAGCACGAATCCTTCGAGTCGTCGTGCTTGAGGACAGAACTACAGTGAACATTGACTTTGTCTGCGTCGGGGTTGCTTCTGAAAAGTTTGTGCAGAAGAATGTTGCACCCACCGATCACTGCTGGCTGAAGCTTTTTCGCAATGGCTGTATTGCCGGAGGTGTCCCAGTGAGGGCTCGTCAGGAGATAAGAGAAGGCCTCGAGATTCCTTTCTCCTTGATGGCTGCACTAGGAGGATTCGATCGCGTAGCCTTTTACGCTGGTCAACTTGTCCTCAAGGGCTTTGAGACACTCTTCGTCCCGATGAGGAAAACTCAGGGATCGATCATGTGGCATCTTGTTACAAAACCTAATCGTCGCAGGGTTTCATACAACGCCATGTATGCGCTATCGGACCAGGCAGATCGGACAGTAAGCATACAAGATCTGTCTACCTCAAGGCATTTTCTTGGTTGGATTTCGAATGCAAGTCAGCATGCAGGTAAACGAGACATTCCGATCTATCTTCGTCCTAGATATTGACAAGTCAATGTAGGAATCCAAGATGGTGTATACGATTTCGTCAACGAAGTTTTCTTAGATCGACCAGGAGAAGGCCTCGTTGTAGGACGCCCCTCGATCAGCACAAGTAATATCATCGAGAGAGCATCGTCAATCGCACTTGGAAGCCAAGACTGTGGTATCCGTACATCAAGTAAAGAGGTGTCTTACAGGGCACTCGTCGAAAAGATGGCCAAAATTCACGTGCTGTTGTACGACTACGACTGCGCGAGAGGTTGGCTCGTGGATGGGGCGAGTGCAGCCTTGCACCTCCTACGCTCACGTGTTGCTTACCATTCACCACCTTATGATGGTGAAATTTCTGGTCTAAATCGTTTCTGCGATGCCGAATCGAAGACCAGCGGCGAGTCAGCAAGAGATATTCTTTTGAATCTCCAGCATTTTGGTACGGTGCTTGTCGGGGAGCCCTCAGCAGAAACTGGGAAGCAGGAGACAAAATTGGAGGATCAAGTCCGTGACTTGTACGAGATCTTGGAACTGATGTACGACAACTGGAAGAGAAGGAAGAGTAGTGCTACGGGTACCCCATTACAGGCATTCAATACGGATTTGGAAGGTTGGAGAATCCAGGACATTGTCGAGGTCGGGAAGATCATGAAGCCAGTAGTGGCGAGACTGGATGATAGTGCGGATGACTGGCTGCGCATGGTGCGTCACATCGATGCTGTGGTCCTGATCGGAAACAACCTCGGGGATGTGATAAGCCCCAAGGGTAGTTTTTGCGCAAGCTGGAGTGCAGTTCCCCAGGATTCCTACTGTGTTGCGGTCAGTGTCTCGCAATTGAAGCGAATCGCCGGCAAACATGGCGACCCTACAAAAGTACCGATCATGCTGACACCAGGAGTCTTTTGGCCGATCGACCAGCATCCTTTTTCTTGTACCTGCGAATTCCAGGTTCAAGGCGAACCAAGATGTCACCGCGCTCAGAAATTGAGATCTGACAGCCTGTGGAGCGGCAGATTGCAGCTTGACATACTCACACCAGAAGGAACTCAGCATGAGAATGGTGCAGTGATCTTCGAGGGGAGAAGTTCAAGCAGAGATTCGACGACATCAGAGTTGTCAGAGGCTGAAGGCACTGCTATCGTACCAGAATTGAGCGAAAAGACGACAACGCAAGACTGGATGGAACTTGAAGACGAGGCCGAGAATTCCGATTCTGACAGAATACCAGTGGCGCGAGATTTGCTCGTTTTTCCAAGCTGGATTAGAAAGTCGAAGTCGGACAGGCAAACATCAACACAAGAGGCAGAACAGCATCATATTAGAGCTGCAAGACCGGCATGGATGAGAGCGATACGCAAGCACTGGTGTTTATAGTAGCTCTTGGACTCCATAAACACACCATGAATCCACAGTTCATTTTTGACACAATCATATGTATTGAGGAATTTTTTGACAGCGACTCACCTTTCGATTCAAGCATCTCGCTGACCATCACATTGGATAGACCGCCAGCCCCTTATTAGCACCGCACACGATCGACGATAACTCCATGTCGAATATTCAGAGTCAGTATGAGGGTCTCTTCGCACCTGGAGTGTCAGGTCAAACGCTTTTGGGTGTCCTGCGATATCTTCGTCGAGTATTATTAGACCAGCAAATGAGATTAAGCACGTAGCGTGACGATGATTGAGGGACCAGGGTGTCAGAACTGAGAAAACTGTTGTAGCTAACATACAAGCATGCTTGATTCCCATAAATAGTCATATGACTTTGCGCCTAACAACTGATGCCTGAGACAAGATATCCGCAATACCAGATGGAAATCGCACGTTGACTTGCCGATTAAATCAGCAGGAAATTCTCTATGATGTAACGCCACTGGATGAAGTCTATCCTGAGATCTCATGGACTCAGATATGCAAGGGTCCATGAAATCGGCACCTCCTGCTCCCTACATCGACGTAGACTACAGCTGTTACTGCCATCCTTGTGAGACAGGTTGGCAAGTGCTGAACTTGTGAAAAGGGTCAGCAAGCGATACCACGCTGCATCATGCAGGCGTGGGCGTTGACTGCGATCCGTCGTCGCCAAGCTCTAACATTCGTTGAGACTGACAAGCCGTTTCAGTGGCTCGAGGGAAAGCCTTGTGCTAGACAATATGTCGGAGTGAGTCTGAGCTATGCATAGCAACATTGACATACATTCGATGAACACCATCATCTATCACCCGTTCCGGGAGGTCGGCAATGTATACACGATACACCTCAAGAAATCTGAATGACAAACGGGGCACTACCTCTACTATCGTGCAGATCTCAAATCATCATAACGTAAAATGACAGGGCAGAATATCTCAAGACTGTGAAAGACCGCAGCGTCCGCGAGCACAAAACTCACTATCAAGGGCAGCAGAGATAGAGCACGTGTCTTTAACATGGTCCATTCAACCACATAAGAAGAGGTTTGAACACGGTTGGACCCCTGCTGTCAGGCCCTGGTCAAGGCTTGCCTATACCGCAAACGGTCAGGCATCATAATGAAAGGGCAGAACTACACGGAGCCCGGCCCTGCTATACATGTTCAGAAACGGTCTCCAATCCAAGCCGCATTCCCCACCCGTGCACTCCATATCTCCAGCCCGGAAGTCACGTAACCATGTAGCAGCCATGTGGTGTCGCGGCAAGATATATCTTATTGGACATCTTATATCTCAATGTTACATACGGGAGTCAGGCTGGCTTGAATGCAAGACACAATGGATGTTGGCCCTACTATTCCGGACATAATCTGACGCCTGAGCACATTATGCCGAAACTCCCTTGCGCAAGGAATCATTGACGGTCGTATCGAACACAGCAATTCAGAAGATACTGACGGGTACGACCACAAGCCTACAGGGACGGAAGCGAGCGAACCGAAGAGTGCATACAGTTTGTCTCTAGTCAGCACCCTAACGGGAAGAACGGGTGTGCATGTGCACATGTGTGTGATCAGTATTGGGGTGGGTAAAGTAGATGGCTGGTGGCGGTATAGGAACGGCCAGAGGGTCTCAAAGCTCTCACCGCCGTTGTGCTCTCTCGTTCAAACTATCACAGTAAGTCTCCTTCTCCTCGAACTCGACAACATCAACCAGCCGCTGTCTCAGCCCCTGTAAGTTATCTACTATATAGTTGACGGTGGAAACCAGCAGCAGATTTGACTACTATCGCTACATCTTCACCCGTGGAAGCATTTTGTTCACTATATCTTTTTGTCTGGCGCATAATCTGTCACAACACCCTATCATGGCATATGCTTACAAAGACTTTTACGCCCGCGCTGAGCCAGAAAATGACTGTACTGATGGAACTTGCAACATCTGGTCAATACACGGCTATCGTCCGTCTCTCCCAGTTACTATCCTATTTCTCACCATATTCGCACTCTCGACCCTTGCCTTCCTCATTCAAGGTTTACGACCTCGCACCCGCTACCAAACCTGGTTTTTTACCGCTGCGATGGCCATAGGCTCTTTGAGCGAAGTCCTTGGTTACATCTCCAAACTTCCACTTTACGAAGACCCTTTCTACGATCTCGGCTTCAACATGGGGTCCGTCTTGCTCACGTTTGCTCCGGCTTGTTATGCAGCTGCCATATATGCAATGCTGGCGCAGATTTGTCTCGCTCTTGCGCCCGAACTCAGCCGTCTGCATCCACGACTATACACCCGAATCTTCATCACATGCGATATGGTCAGCATCATACTGCAAGCTGCTGGTGGGGGCATCGCAAGCGGGGCTCCGAATTCTAGGATTTTGGGAATAGGCAAAAATGTCATGCTTGCTGGACTTGCGACACAACTAGCAACGCTGCTGATTTTCGGCGCCCTCACAGCCGATTTCGCTTTCTCAGTCTACAGGAATCGAAGAAGCCTCCACCCTGCAACTATGGAGTTACGTCGTGATTGGCGCTTCGAGGTTTTTGTTGCGGCGCTCTACATTGCCTACGGGGCGATCCTCATCCGCTGCTGCTACCGTGTCGCAGAACTCTGCGGCGAATGGGGCTCATCAACGATGCACGGTGTGGCTCTATTCATCGGGTTGGACAGCTCACCAATAGCTTTAGCGGCTATAGTGCTCAATTCCTGCCATCCGGGAAGATGTTTCCCGGTTGAGTTGAATTGGCGCCGAGAGAGACGTGCCAAGACTCTTGGTACACGACCGAGGACTGCTGATGCTCGCCCAAAAACTTCTGATACTCGTCCAGAGACCGCTGAAACTCATCCAAAGACTGCTGATAGTTGTCGTAAGACTACTTTCATCGGGTTGAAGATTGTGGTTGCAGCTCCGAAATCCTGATTCTGTGAGGTCGCTGAAGCTCACGGAGAACGACAGAGCAAATGATCAGCAAGATGGTCTGTTTGATATGACGAGTGCTCGTGGCCGAAAAAAATTGAGGCGTCGATCGCTAAAGCCCACACGAGAGCGATGAATCGATGGAAGCCACGATAATGTTCACCGATAGCCAGCACGAAGGATGATTGAGATCTGGCGGATGTGTAAGAGGTGCTATTTTTTTCACCTATTACGACAAACTTTTTTCAGCATTCGAGCTTACATGAGGTCAATGGAAGGATTTCTTGTTTCTGTCAGAACGACTGCGGCGATTGTATCAACTGTTGCTATAGACTCGCCTCTTGTACACAATAAAAGCGTTGCATTGTTTCTTTTGTTATTGAACATTGATTCGGACTTGTGTGAAGTAGAAATCTGCATACGGAGGTTGTTTGCCTTATCATGAGAGACCTCTTCAAGCTTCTACGGATGTCAACGGAGGCCATCAGAACTTGGATGAGGAAAACAGCTTTTCCGAGATCTTGACCAGCCAGATCACGACATCGGCGGCTCGGATCGTGCTGTTGTCAGCATGATATACCGGCTGATAGTAATCGGGTTGCATCATCCGCCTCCTTGTTCTTGCAGGCCTTCACGCTGCACTAAACAAAGACCATGCGCTATGATGAAATATGGGCAAGTACAGCGCATATGTATGTCTTTCAGCGATTGGTTGTCTCAAGGTCGGCGGATCAATCGTGCCCAAGCCGGATCTGCCGCCCACGTACTGCCCGCAGTTGTTAGGGAGAGTCAATGAATCGATAGAAGATGTCAGGCCGTCTCCATGCCGTCTCAAGCCTCTTTTCTCGGAGCCCTAATAAATGTGGGCAGGCAAATGAGACAGATACACATGGCCTACTGAGACATCAGACGTGCCGGTTATGGACCAAAATTGCTCGTAATATGTCACTTGTTCGATTTCAGCAACTTCGAGACAGCTGATCAACATGTTAGCGTTGTCGCTCTGGAGGCGACGAGCTCGCGTGTCGCATTATACAAACGAGATGGTAAAAGGCCATGCGCCAGCTCTTTCAAGAGATAATACTCCACCAACGATTTGCTGACACTATCACCTGGCGTCCGGAGTTACGGAAGCGCTTAGCAATTTATATTGTTGTATGTATCTATGAGACAAACTTGCTCGGAGATGTATCAGTGGCAGTGTCTATAAGCAACCGCAAATATCGTTCCCAGACCTTTGTCTGAGCGGATGGGTGGTGATTCGCTACCGCTGCGGTGGTGGTGTCTATAGAATGACGATTCTGTCCATGTTCAGCACAGAGGCTTACGCAACCAGCGGAACTGACAAGGGCTTCTTGATTAGCCGGGGAGAAGAGGTTCGCAATAGTGCACAAAAAAAGTTGTAGGACAGGCGGTGAACTGTGACCCGCGAAGTTCGAAAAAGTATGGTGGTTGTGGAATGGTCAACCGTATCGCATCGCAGCAGCAAGGCTATAATGAGACACACTGGTAGTGAATATGTGTTGCGATCGATGTATATTGAACCAAACAATTGTTGGTAACAGCGAAAACGACAGCGTAAGCGAACACGAGGATTGGACGTAGATATTGAACTCGACGCAGTTGGCGGCATGGAACGATGCTTTGAGTGGTGCGATCTGATCGTAGATGCGAAGCAAGCCTGATAGTCTTACTGTGTGAAACGTGAACAAGCTGCTCTGTACTCAGCTGATGAGGGTGTCATGTGGTAGTACGCTGTGCACATCAACAATGAGAGACTGATCTTCCTCTTCGGTCATATAAAAAGCCCACGGAGGTGCTTGATTGAACGATTCATCAATATCACCCATCCAGGCCAATTCAAGACCAACAAAGCTCGACATGTCCGCCACAATGGGAGTCAAGATTGACTTGACTAAACAAAGCTTCGAGTGCTTGTTCGATTACGCTATTTTACCTGCCGGGCGGCAGACATCTGTTGCTGCGACCATCTGTCTACACGCGATTCGACAAACCGCAATTACTGCAGTCGTTTGTCTCCAGCAAGAGCTGGGCCGCCGCGGCAACACCCAAGGGGTTTGGAACGCTGGCTACACCCAACAGGCTCGTTTGAATATGGCCATATCGACGAACGACAGCGGGATCGCGGTTGATCTGCGCACAGGCGGCACGACACCGGCCCAAGGATCTCCGCGTACGTTGCAGCGTCCCAAGTCATCACGTTCGCGAGAAAGCATCAACACCACTAAAGAGGTGAAGAGAATTGAGGAGTTCCATTCGAAGCGATCCTACGCAGAACGAACCAAGCCTGGACGGTCGGCTCCCAGAGTCACGCAACGTCGACCGATAGCAGGATCGCCTGTGAAGTGCGCGAGAGACAGAAGGTCCTAGGCATTGCTTGATAGCGGGTAGCGGCAGGGATTTAGTAAAAGAGGTCAGGCAAATTGAGACTGGAAGAGACGTGGGGGGAAAGCAAGATTGTGCATAGCAGAAAGCGTATATGTATGACATGGACTATACAGGCACCTAATGAGCAAAGAGCAGTGTCGATTCAACATCACGCGGCTCAATTTAACAGCATCTCGACTGACTGATTGTTACGGAGAATTATAGGGTCAGGAACGCAAACGAGGAACTAAGGGTTCCAGAGTAGGAAAGAGTGGTCTGAGTAGCACCTTGATCAAGTTATGTTATGAACAATGACTTCGAATTCGTCACTCCAGGTGAGCACGAGATTCCTATGGAACATGAACTTCATTTCTGCTATATACTTAAGAAACTGGTGAGTAAATTCGTGAGGCACGCAAGCGACACTGTCGTGCTGCTCCTGTCGCTTGGCCACGTGATCCCCGCGACCCAGAAGCGAGTAATGTAACACTGGACCGTCTGCGGGGGAGCGTCACTCGCTAGGTCGAGCAAATTCGCGACCTGAGCGTCATTCCAATCGCGCATTGAAATTTGGTAGTCAGTAGATCATAGATACAGCGTATGCTTAGATTATACGACTAAGAAAATCGGAAAACATGCTGAGAGACATGATTTGCTCTCGTAAAAATGGTTTGTCCCAAAGTCTCACGCTCGTGATGAGCACAGCCCTCCATAGGGGTGCCGATGGGGGCCACTCTCATAACCCTGAGCTACAGGGGGCGACAAAGATGCAATGCCCTGCATGAGCTAGTGAACGCTTCAATTGACCTTTTGTTTATCACGCGGTGATCATGACGTGGACCGTTTGCAGGAATCATAGTGAGTGTAGGGAAGTGTTCGCGTGCTCCAAATCAATGCTTCGTAACACTATTTTCCACATACATACGGTCAAATGAATCCTTTCCTGAAATGCCTCGGACGCCGCTCAAGGGTCACCAATCTACCCAGACTATCAGAAGATGACACCACACGGAGTGTGCACTCATTTATTGAAATTCTTTTCGGTTCTGAAAAGAGCGGAATGGACTTGAGACTTGCACTCGATGGAATAGTGGTGACGAACGATTGGAAACAAGATTCTGCCGCAGCTGTTTTTGAGGCTTTGCAGAAAGCGATCCAGACCGCACGTCAAATGAGCGACCTAGTCTGGGAGATCCACAGAAAAGTCATCAGCATCCTCAGTGCAATTGAAGGATTTGGGAAAGACTACCAGGTCTCGTGCGCGCTTGCCGCGCTAGGTATATTGGTGATATTATCACCGCGAGTAATCGAACTAATAGGTTTCACAGAAGGCGGGATCTTAAAAGGTAAGAATTTCATATTCCAAAATAGACACGTTCATTATCATCAAGAGTCTAACACCGAAAGTAGATTCTTCCGCAGCATCATTCCAATCGAGACATGCTCAATCTGTCCCTCAGGGCTCTTTGTTTTCCCTATTGCAAAGACTCGGCATGAAAGGTTTCATTTGAGGAAAACACTAGGCTTCCAAGTATACTGGCAATTGGACGCAATTGTGTAACGTTGGGTGGTGTTAGGAGCAATATTCTTGCAGAGAGAAAGTACAGCCGGGATTAAATATCAACCGTACTACTCCGGCAATATTCTGAACCGTGGTATTGTTCTTTCTTTGAATGCTTGTGAGATACAATACTAATGATGCGCGAAAGATATCTATAGCGAGGCTAGACGCGTGACCTACGTTTGGATACTAGGCTTCCCTACGGGATATGTCGCCTGCGAAGACTACAATGTTCCAACCTTCTTACTGACAAGTTCCGGTGCAAGAGCTGATAGAGTGTAATACCTAGAGAAACCATTGCCTGACTAAGAGACACCTTGAAGCTTTCTATTGGAAGCTTTTCATAGAGGGTATTCCAATGGAACCCACTTAACGTTATGGCAGCTTTTTCGCCCAGCTATGAATCCTCTACCAACATGATGCTGAGAATACTCGCAATTTGCCTCTAGGTTTGCCTCAGTGCGCTTGAACGATATATTTCGCACTCATAGAAGCGGACTTATCCTTTTCTCGGAACCGGTTTCGCCGCCGATGTTTGCGTCTAATTCGAAGTAGTGTCATGAAGTATCTCGAAAGCCAATACTTGGCATCAGGTTGAGTCTACGTATGAAAAAGCCCCATCCATCTAGCAAAAAGCGTCGTATGGCCTGAACTGACGAGCTTATATGATACAGACTACATCAGAAAACCCGAGAGACTGAGAAGTCGGGGAATCTCACTGTTGACAGCATCAGAGGTGGTGCTGCAGGTAACCTAAGCAGGGCTCCTTTGGACCGGGAACTGGAACAGTATCATAGAAGGAAATACTTCTGTGGACCTCCTTACCGTCATCGCAATCGCAACATAATATATTGCAATGGCCCTTTCCGCAGCGTGGGACTCTGATGCCCCACTTGCACATACAGTCCTTCCGCCACCAGAAGTGGAAAATTAACAGCACAACACCTCTGTTTTGTTTCGCAATGAAGGGCATCTACGAGCGACGTGACTGCCATCAGATGATACACACTTCGGAGAAGACGTATCCTGTAGTCAGGAACCAATAGTAACCCTGTGCAGCGTTCTGAGAAGAGAACAAGGACCTGCTACAGGGAACATGATCTCATGATTCTGATCACTGATGTGAGACTAGTATACGATAATTCAATGCGGTCTTGGAAGTGCGATTCGAAGCAATTATATGTCACACGTAACGCATATATATGCTCACCTTACAATCGAATGATGTACTTGGCGGCTAACTTCCGTCACAAGCTGAATCTTTCCAACCGCCAACGGTAAGGGTAGCTTGTCCGTAGTGGTGGGAGAAAAAAAAAAGACAAAGATAATTAGCGCCCTTAAAGAGCCCAAACAAGAGTGCAGTCTAGCGAGATGTCAGCGTTCTCGACGCAATCTGCAGTGAGGCTCTTACAAGTAAGGGCACAGTAGGCAATATCGGTAGTCTTGCTTGCCTGCCTATCACGCTTCACTATTACCAAGCAGCAGAAGCCACGCTTCTCGTCTGTCAGCTTACCTTTTCTATGCTCGTCCATCATTATTTCAACGATTGTTATCGCCTTTATTGAGAACGTCACCCGCTCGATGGGCTGCTTTCATCTTGGCCCACGAGACATCGCCGCACCCCTGACCATTTCGCACAGAGTCCAAGGGAGTATCAAGCGCTGCGACCGGACATGTTCGACGAGACATGTCCGCCCACGCTGGGACGTCTGAGCTGTTAAGCCTTACAGCGGATAATAATCTTCCTCTGTCAATTATGTCCTATTCTAGAATCTCTGTTGACGCTGTTTGTTACACATGAGTTCACTCCTGTGCTTTTTTCATCCTGCAGCTCTTCTCTTCTTCCCTGCCCACTTCTTTGGTCTGTCTTCGACCCTGCCTCTCCTTTGTAAGCCTTCTTTGCCACTCTTGAGACCTTCAACCTTACACCTCTCTTTCCTGATTCACTTCATCTGCAAGTCCTATTCAAACAAACACCTCGTATATCTAGCCTGAGAAACAGAAAATCTCCTAATGTTGTTGTGGCGAACGATTTACGCATCACTCGTAGAAGCATGACGGGCCAGCCAACCATCGACAAACCTGATAGTCCATTCCATCTGGGAAAGCACCCCTCTCCGCAATCAGCGTACAGCCACGAATTTATCGGAAGCCAGAACTTCGTAAGTGCAAGCAGAAAGCGAAAAGACTTGAACAATTATCAATAAAGCTATTCTAGAAAGTCAACACAGCGGCTCCATTTCGAAAAAAACAACAGTCCTACTGACCGAGGCTACTCCAATCAACCATAATGAGTGCCTACTTACAGTGTGACTTCGACGCTTAGATTGAAAGGCATCTACTGCCAAGTGGGTCTCGAGGTATCAAGCTACTTGCGGCTTTACGTGATGCTCCACAACAACCGCCAGTCAACCTCAACACACTTGCTGAACTCGACATACGAAGATTAATAAATAACCCTCAGCTTCGCCACGACGTGAATTTTGACCGCGAGCTGTACTTGCGACTGGATCCAGACAGAGCACGACGAGAAGAAACTCTCAAGTCCGCGGATGATTACTGGAAAGCACTGGAAGCCGAACTCTTCATACTGGAACTTTCACGAAATTCGAGGGCACAATTTGACGAATCGAAACAACTCAATCTCGATTACTGGAAAGTTCTGGTACAAGCGAGTAGGAAGCGATTACCTGGCATCTTCAAGATTGTCTGCCACATCGCGATCGATCTGGTACCGGCTCGAGATCAATCTAAGATTGTGGACGGACTAGACCTTGGTCTGTTGCTCCAGCAAATTGACCATGGCGTGTTTGATCTCGTGGGTCTGATAAATTGGCTAGGGGCTATCTTGAAGAGCCATTATGCACCGATCAGAGATGTCCTTGTGGATAGCATGTGCAACACTATCACCTATGGCGCCTATCGAGCCGATTGCACGCTTATAGTTGACGCATTACGCCAGCTGTTCGCCCTGCTAGAAGCAATGAAGCTGGATATCGCCAATTATCAGATCAAACTGATACGGCTACCTCTAATAGCCCGTACGATTGATTTCCAGAGACGGTACAATGCTCACTACATACGACTTGGCCAAATAGAACCGCACGCCTGCCGATCATGGCTATCCCATGAACACGAGATCCTCAGCCTGAACAAAGGTCTTTCTAGGCCTACCTTCCCGGATGCTTTGACCCACGGGGTACTACGCAATCTGCTCTTCTGCTCAAGCACTACGAGCTTGACTTCTACTTTCTACCTCGACCTCGACCGTTTACGTATCATCCGTGTCGATTTGCGCAACCTTATTTGCCATTCGATCTGTGGCGCAGTTCTTATGCATGTGCTTGATCCTGAAATATCAAGATGTGGAGTAACGAAGGCTTTATCCAAGTTGTGCGCCTCTCTTACAGCTATCGTCGGGTCGCGAGGCTTGTGGATCGAACATATCGAGAGCATTGCTACGGAAATTGTACGCACTGTGCTCACACTGGAAGGCCGTTCTTGCGCATACGATGCAGAACTGACAGCATTGGTCGGACGCAGGCTTGAAGTCGATCTCAAGAACACATCCTCAGTCTTCTGCATGTTCGCAAGAGATGTGCTTGATCGCCTTTTTCTGAAGGTCAGGAAATGCGTGAACGCGCATCACAGGCTTCCAACAATCGATTTGCAAGAGACGTTTGCACCGATAGTACCTGCGAAATCAATTCAACCATTCGGCAGAGACGCGGTCTGTGAACCGGTCGTGGCGGCAAACTTTGTGGACCCAGACGTCGATCTCGTGCGTCGCCTTTCTCACATCATCACGCTGCATTGGCAGGTATGGGCCGATTTAGTCTATCTGGTTGAGCCTGGGCGAGGGAATCAGCGCCATCTACCGTCCTGAACGACGCCCCTCAGAACTTGTTACTTGCGCAGTCTTCGAACTCGACTACAAGTTTAATGCAGAAATCGCTAAACTTTGATCATCAAGCCCCAGCCACCCTTCGCCACTCTCGCCGCTGTGATGATAAGAGCGCCGACAATGACAAGCACACCCCCGAAGATCCATGTCTGCGTAAACCCAGTCGCGTTCAGGATCTGGCCGGAGATTGGCGTACCGATCAGCAAGCCGATGGAGACGACTGTCGGACGACATTAGCAGTGATTCAGACAAGTCGTGGCTAATAGGAACATCACACATACCAGTGAAGCACATGCCCATGCGCGTGCCGATCATCGCGCGATTGGCCGTCAGATGTACCAAGATCGTCGGCGGCAATGAGACGAAGCTGCCGGAGAAGAAGCCGTACAACGCGCAGATGACGATCACGGGTGCGATGCTGTGCGTCGCGATCAAGCAGAGCGCCAGGACACCGGACATCATGGCGCAGGGGATGATCATGTTGAGAGGGCCGGTGCGATCCGCGATAAAATTGGGAATGATGCGGCCGAAGACCGAGCCGGCGTTCAGGACCGACAGGAGGTAAAAGGCCGTGTTTTCGTTCGTGATGTTGGTCTGGATGGCGTAGGTTTGCACGTAGAAGAAGACGACGTAGAGGCCCATGAATCCCAGGAAATTCCCGAAGACGAAGAGTGCATAGGGAGGCTCTTTGAAGGCGGGCAGGTCCAGGAATTTGCGGCGAGAGTCGGGAATTGTGCGCACGCGAAGCGTCAAGTTGGAGATGCCGAGACCGAAGAGAGCGATGAACCCGATGACGCGAGTAGCCCAAGGGAAACCGATTGTGGGCTGCAGGCGGTGGAAGACGATGGGGTAGATGACGCCGCCTAGAGATGATCCAGAGGCCGCAAGACCCATGGCCGTGGCGATTTTGGTGGAGAAGTATGTCGACAGGATGGCGACGCCGGGCACGAAGAGACAACCGCATCCGATACCGATGCAGATGGCCTGAGCGAGGACAACCTGGTAGTAGCTGGTGGCGAGCGATAGCATCATCTGGCCGAATACTACGAGGAACGAGCCCACGAGCATGAGCGAGTGAACGTATCCAGCATCGTAGATGGATCCGGTGATGGCGCCGATAAACATGAGCAGGAATGCCTGAATACTGCCTATCCACGAGATGTCGGAGGGCGAGGAGTCAGCCAAGATGCCAGTTTCATAGTAGGCTTGATATGTTCCTGATACGAAACATTAGCAAGACAGAATCGCCTTCGAAGTCTCATCTTGGAACATACCGAAAGTATTCACAATCCCCCAGGAATTAAAGAACAAGAAGAAACTCGCCAGCACCTGCAACCAAGCCTTTGTGCCGCCATTGGGAACGCTGCGAATATTGTTGACAGAAGGTTTGCTGGATGGTACTCGTTGCATAGACGTCCCAGTCCCGACTTTGCGCAGTTCGGCGGTGTTGCGCTCTCCATCGTCGTGGTCATGCTCGGTGAACGGTGGCTCGCTCGCTTCTAAGAGATCTTCTTGCAGCTGTGTGAGATGAGGAGATCCAGCATCCTTGCTGTGACGGGTTCCCTTCTCGGCATCCTCGAACGAAGAGTCTGACATGATGGCGGTGTCAAATCGGCCGGATAAGCTTTCCCGTTCGATATGGTTGACCTTCGCCGGCTCGCTAGCAAAATTCGTGTCTCAAGCTTCAAGCAAAAGCGTGACTCTGTATCCTAGCTTCTTCCAGCAGTGAGAAGCAGATCTACGCCGCAGAGAACAAGGCCAGGCGTCCCTTGCAGTACTTCTCCAGGGCCTGCCTCAAAAGGGGAATAGCTACACCGAACTTGAAAAGAAAAAAAAGCTAGGCAAGGAAGAGAGAGAGTCTAGACAGAAACGAACACACGGACCGGACACACAGGATGGAGAAGGACTTGACCAGACGACCAGGGCGCGTACAACCGCAGTGCCGATCCCAGGAGCCGATACGCTTCGATCGACGGTAGTTATTAGGGTGCGGTTGAAAGCAAAGGTAAAGGGCGCGTGGAATGCGGGCCCCAAAACTACACTCGGTATCTGGCAATTGACGCCCATCGGCTCGCCAACAAGCATCGATTGCGTGCCGGTTAACCGGTGCGGGCTGTTAGCCACCCTTCCTAGTGAGTGGTAGCTCGGCCTGCGGCAGATGCTTGATCGGTATGCATAACGCTAGAATTTGGGCAAGTAACTGTCTCCGCACTGCTCTGGCAGAGCGATTAGGCTCAGGGACGCAGAGCATGTCGTATTGTGCGTGAGGGGTCTTCTGCTGACAAAAGATTTGCTCGTTTCGGGAACCTGGGCGATTAATTTCTCCGCGCGATAAAACAGCTATCTTTCTTAGGCTCGGTGGGAATGCGGAACCGGAGATCGGAGAAGCGTGGAGATCAGTCGGGGTTCGATTTGTGTTGCCTAAGGTTGTCTTTTGGTCACTTGCTCTAATGCAATGGCAAGGCAAGGACACAACCTCGAAATCGTCTAGAGTCTCTCTAACATCATGATAGAAGTTGCATCGCTGATTGATGCGATTCAGTCTTTCCGCTCGAGTTTCACCATAACATACCGGGATCGATTTGCCGTTCAAAGAAGCCCTGTATCTCTACACAAGTTACATATCTCATCAAGAGGTATAAATACTGAATACACTGGCAACAGCCACCTCCCGCGACCATGCACTCGATGCTCATCTATCTCACCAGATCCAAGCAGGCTACATGTAAATAGAGACATAGCCAACAGGACAGACCTGATGCTTTTCACACCTCCACCGATCCTTCATCTTCCACAGTAGTATCCAAAGTTCCCCCATCCGTCACGTCTATTCTACACTTGCCGTTTCGCGCTTTTTGTTGCACCCTCCACCAGGCTTGTGGCCGCCCGGTGTCGAGCTTCCGTCATCCGAGATCAAAAAAACAGCCCGCTCGAACGCCATTGAGAGCAAAAAAAAACATGAACGCACTTTTAGTAACCAGCCACATGAATGTAGCTCCTTCCCTTCCAGCACTCGCTCGCTATGCCAGACAAAAATCCAAGTAATCGCAAAATGAAGTCGACATCGAAAATGATCATTAAGTTATGTTGGCGCTTTTTCGTACTTTTCATGCAGTGCTCGTGGCCTCAGAAGAGGCGGGAGTCTCCACGCCTTTTCGTCTGCGGCACAATCTCAGGCCAAGGCGACTTTGACCGGTCGCCTCGACGCTCTCTTCCCAGTAGAGGTTGGCCACCTCGTCTGGCTCGCCCTGGCGTGCAGCCGCGGCGGTTGATCTCGCGTTTAGGCATCGTAGGCGCCTGCTTTCTCTTTCGAGGATAGTCTGGCGCATGATGCTTCCGACGGTCTCGAAGCCTACGCGCTCAGCCAGAACTGGGTGCTCGAGGAGGAACTTGAGCAGCGCGAATGGTAGCGAGAATAGCAGGCTGGAGATGGTTGTCGTGACCGGCGAAGGACGCGGGGTGTTGGCTCCCTCTGACGGCAGCTCACCGAAGCGGATCTGGCTCAGCCTAGGGTCGGCTGAGCGGGAAGACTCGTTCTTCTTGTGCTGTTGTGCCTGCTTTGGCGGAAGCGGAGGCAGGCGAGGGCAGATCTTCAATTGAGGTGCAGAGTTGTCCGGGTAAAAGTCCAGTGGGAAACTGTTAGAAACGAACTGGAAGACACTCTGGAGAAGGGGGGTGGCGAAGGGCTCGTAGGTCGGCGTTGATGCACTGGCATCTGGCCGCGCGTGAGAATCATCGCTCGAAGTAGCGCTGCCACGCTCCTCGCTCCCATCATCGAGAGTCCACTTGGGCGAGATACCGCCTTCAAGGCCGAACTCAAGAGCGGTAGGCAGGGTGTCCCAAGTCATTGTATTGGTCGCCACATTCAATCCCTGCCAGGCAATCGCTGGCATTTCCAGCCAGGCGCCCGTGGCGACACGTTGCAATGCCTGCTCCATGCGGTCTACTTGAGCAGACACAGGCTCTGTGAAAGAGGGTGTTGGACGATGAGGTGGGTCGAGAGGAGGCAGTTGTCCTCCGTAGATGTACTTGAGACATTCGTTGAAGGTATGCAGACTCAGATATCTACCTGGCAGGTGGACATCAAGTTGCGGCTTGTGAATGTCGCCTGGATTTTGTATGAGCCTCAGCAAGGTAGGACTGCGAGCCAAAATGAGCTTGTGAGCATCAAGTCTTTGTGTGCTAGCATCTGAGTCGTGTGAGATCTGCAAATAGCAATCGGTGAGTGCAGGCTTGGAAAATTGAGAACGAACATGATCGCGCAGCATCTGAGCATTGTCCATGTCAAGCCTGAACTCCGGAGGTGGGATAGACTGCTGCTGAGGAGGTGGTTGTCTAGCAAATGGTGGTTGACGGAAAGGGACTTGATTCGGAAAATTATGCCTTGGCTCAGGGAATGCTTTCATGCCACCCGCCTTCTCCAACGCAGTCGGTGATCGCAAATCTTGCCCGGTTCGCAAAGCCTCAGCGTACACAGATCCTGGCGAAGCTGATCGGGACAGGGCGGACGGTATGTTTGGCTGCGACATCTCCACAGGCGTGAATGCGTCTTGCGCAGGGTAGCGGTATTGCTGTTGGGGTTGCGGGAGAAAAGGCGGATGTTGTTGCGCGGCGGGATAGTAGCCGCGCTGAGGATTCCATGGCTGGGGAGGCGCATAGCCGCCAGGGAAGACTGGATATGCCTGAGGTTCGGAAAAGTGATGTGCATGGCTGACGGGAGTGAATGGAGGCGGCTGGAAGGGTCTCGGCATCTGCTGTGGAGGCGGCGCAAATGCTGACCCGGAAGAGTGAGGAGGCGCAGGGGAAGAATCGGACGAGTCTAGATCACCAAAAACGATGCCGCTCGTGCTGGGACGTGAGGAATGGTTCTGTGGCTGGAAAGCCTGGGAAACTTGATTGGGCTGACGAGAATAGGTGGAAGATTGCGGCGTGTGCTGGCCTGCAGAAGGCACGAAAGCTGGAGGGAGTTCGGTGCGGATATTTGAAGGTTTGCGTTGGGCAGGTACATCGCCAGGTCTGGTTTGCGGACGAGAAACAACGGTCGTTGGCGATAGAGGCCGCACAGGGCCGCCCTGTGGCTCCTCAGATGAAGTGCCGTTCACGTGAGGCATTATTGTGATGTCTTCTCGAGCAGCTCCGCCAGCCGTCGAAGCAACAAGCTTGAGGTCCGCATCGGAAGCAGTTTCGGGACGGGTGTCTAGAGTAGGTTGGTTGGTTTTGGCCTCGTCATGTGCGGATGGCGGGTGCTCTGCCTGGTTGTCCTTTGCAATTTGTGTAGCTAGCTCTTTCTTTGCCGGCGCATCAACGGCTGGATCGATGGTCGGCTGCGGTTGCGGTTTTGATGCGCGAGGTTTACTCAGAGGAAGAGGAATGGCCACGCGACTTGGAGCGGCTTGCGAGCGCTTGTTGAATTGCGATTTTTGAGGGGCGCCGTGTGCGGACGAGTGCGGTGTCATTGCCTCTGGGTGGTGGGTCGGGTGGGTTGAAGGGCCGCGTGGGTTGCGATCAATGGCTGTTGGGAGGTGTGATGGAACTTTCTAATGGAAAAAACGGCTTGTTGCTCCAGGAGTGTCTGGTCTGGAGAGTGATGCAGTCGGGCGGGGCGGATGGATGGTCGAAGGAACGGCTAACAGTTGGAGTCTGCTATTAAGAGTATGGGCGGGGCGGAGAGGTGGTGGTGGTGGAGGTGGAGGTGGTGTGAGACTCGTGATGGCGGGTGATGATGATGATGATGATGGTGTAGCTTGCTTGCTCGCCGGGTGACAGAGCGGCGTTGTAACCCTTAGGGTTCTTCTTGCGCCGCCTGTGCACCCGTCCGAGCACAAGCCTCTGTCGCATCTCCTCTCCTCATCATCGCCTCGCATCAATGGAATCTGTCCTCACACACACATCACTTACACTGTTGGCGAAATCACGTGCTCTCGTCTCGCTGCTATGGATGTTCTCATACCACCCATCAAAAGTAGGTGGCGGCACGCATTATTGCTGTTGCTCAAACCGTCGAGACAGCTCCAGCAGTGCGCAAGTAAACCTGACCATTTCATTACCTCGATACCTTCATCTTTGCCATTAATGAGCAAACCACCATCCATACAGCACAAGCGGAATCACACGTACTCGCACGCCATGCACCGAACAATGTACGAGGAAGCACTTGCCCCAATCCTCCATCCATCAGTGTCCTTGCCTCTTCATCATCCTTCCTCCGTACCTTCTCCCAGTCGGATACCACCTGATAACGTCTTGCACACCATCATCCTGTTATTTCTCTCTCTCTGTTGAACATCACCCCTGAGACCACGCCTTTACGACCACACCTTGGAGTCTTCCCTCTGTACGCTCCGCTCGCATCAATCACTATACCTATTTCACTCAGACAATCGCCGAACTGCCACAATGTTCCGACCTCGAGATGAGCTCCTTACACCATCGCACAGCCTAAGAAGGCGGCAACAAGAGCAATCCCGACTCTCGGAGGCTGGCCCTCCAGGCTTTGACTTACGTCCGGGTCACATTATCTCGGGCAACTCGAATCAAATGCTCGACTTAAGCATCTGCCATCCTTCACAGGCTTTCAGTAAGTGATGTGAAGACTCACAAGACTTCTGTAGTATGTCTCTGACCATGACACCAAGGCAATCGATTCTCTGTCCTCGCCACACCACCACCTACGAAGCCATTGTCCCTCTTTCGTGACTTTCCTGCCACCAGTGTTCGACGCACTCGCAATAGTCGCGGTACCAAAGAGGCCAAAAAGCGCCGTGACATGCGAAGGAACAGACGCAAGCTGGCTGCTCAACTACTCGATCAACAACTCAGCCAAGCGGTGGACGAAACATTGACAGAGGCCAACTACGCTCCGCCACCGCGATCATGCCTGTTTCCTACTTCACAGGATCCTGTGTCTGCTCTGCCTCAACCCGCCTACTTCCATTCCATGCCTCGAGAGCTTCCACTGCCAATTTTTTCCAAATTCGACCTCGCTGCTTTTTCTCACTTGACCGTCCCATCAACTACGCCGCCACCGCTGAGGACGCCAACTCCATTTCGTACATTGCCAAAATGGTGTCCCAGGATACCTTCTCTGACGCTTGGAGACGTCTGGAGAGACAGCTTGCCCACTTTCCATGATCTTTCCTCTTTGCCTGAGCCTGCCGAACCATCAAGTGCGCCATCCGGAGCAACGCGAACCCCGTGCAAGGATCTGCAGGTCTGGTGCCCCATCGGGGTAGGCTACGGGAGAGATCAATCACGATTCTTCCCACCACGAAGTCGATCATCGTCAGAGAAACTGGGCAACGCGCGCGGCAGAGGAGTGACGGTCAGATTGCCGCCGCCGCTGGCTTGCCGCCTGCACCGCTCAGACAATAGTGTTGGATCCTCCTCTGCCACGCCAATATCACAGCACAGCATCTCACAAGCGATTTCGGCGGCTTTCACCGAGATGAACACTACCGGTTCGCTGCCGGATCGTCGTTCTGAGCAGAGCCAGTGTTCAAAATTGATCGAAGCGTGCTGCGAGAACGAGAAATCGAAGCCATCGCCCACGTTGCCCATTTCACCATGTGACACACTTGACAACACTGCATCCAACACGCTTGAACAAGTTCTTGAGGCCAGCCAGACCTCCGCCACAGCTTTCAACCAGTTGACACCCTGTCCGAATGAGATTGTACAGACGACGATTGAGGCTAAGGAGAGCCATCATCCGAATGTTCGTTGTTTGCCGCAGTACAATGATGCGCAACCTCCCTATGAACTTGATGGCCGTGCGACCGAAATACCCTATGTGCATGCGAACAGTCTTACCGGGTATTCGAACGATCCAGACGTTCTGGACACCCTCCCTGCTTATGAAGAGCGGCGGGATCTCGCAAACTCAGGAATCGGTCTTCCCATCATAATCTCAAGCGAAACTCGTGATATGGTAGGCCTCAATGAACTGGTCGTTGACCACGACATCATGACTCCCGCCTATGCTCTCTCGGCCACAAACGTACCTTTGCCGGTCTCTCTGCCTGCAACCCCGCCTGCGACGCCGCCATTGCATCCGCTCGGTGATATGGCTACCGTCCGGCCTGTGGACTGTATCCCCGAAGCCGAGCACACACATTCCGATGCTCATTACTGCAGCGAGCAAGCACTCTTTTCTTCACCAGCGTCGCTCGCGCAGAGCACGGACACGATGCATGCCGCTGTCTATTCCAGCTCCATCAACATTGCTGATTTCCTGAAATTGGGCCATGCGAAGCAGTGCTGGTGTGGACACTGTGCTGGTGAGTCCTACGATAGTACAAATGCATCCATCTCCTCGTCAGTCACTCTCGCTGATCAAGATCTTGCTGCTGATGGCGATGGTGACTTGACCATATCACTGCTGCTTCATCCAAGCGAGTCTGAGCCTGACACAGCGTCGGATGATCCAGAGCTGCTCGACTGTAGCGAGACAACCAATTCTCTCACGAGAAATATTGACGACAACGTCGCAACGGTTGAAGACGACGACTGGCTACTCTTCTCACCAGCCACCGTCGAGCCGGCTGACGAGCCTACCCCATCAGCTCCAACGATGTACCTCCCGTCGTCCCCTATCCTGCACCGACAAAGGCAGCAAAGAGCACCTGCTCCTACTGTTATCATCACATCGTCGGAGCAATCTGCAAACGAGCCGTCGGATGACTACATCGCCGTTGCGGCGCCCACCTCTGCAACCACCAGTCCTACCGCAACTAAAATGGCGTGGCACGATATGTTCCCACGAAGGTCAAGCTCAATGTGGAAGCCCAACCCCGCGATATGCGAGGGTGAAAGCTTTGGTCTCGGCTTCGCCAGCGCCAGAAGAGGAAGTTGGAGATGGGGCAGGGAGAGCGAAGAAGAGTGGTGGGACTGGGCGGTTGAGGAAGAATGCTGAGCGATTGTATGACGGGCTCTCGGTTGATGGCCGTCTTGTCTGAGCGAGTCTGCTTTTGTAGAACATGCAGCTGTGGCAAGGGGAAGGCGTTTCGCTGCCTATAGTATTCTATGTATAAAAACACCCCTAGGATTTTGTCTTTCTTAGCATCTTGTGTCGAGTGTCGACTTTTGAGGTGTACATGATACGAAATGATGCAAACATGAGGCGCGAACAATTCGTCTGTGCAATGGGGACTTTCTCTCATAGATCGTAGTACGTACATGAGTAAGACATAAGAAAATACATCATCATCAACTCATCAAATCCTAACTGTCGTGTTCAAAAAAACGAGAAAAGGTCTTCTCTCCAACCATCCAGGGCATCAGAGAGCGCTTCCAGAGCGCTAGGTCAAACATTCTAGTACTGCCTCTTGCGCATAATCCTTGACACCTTGTAAACAGGATTGTCTCCGGGCAGCTTATCGAGCGGGCCGTCAAGTCCAATATCCTCGTCTTCAGCGAAGGAGTCAAAGCTCGCCTCCGGCGCCACACGAGTCGGATCGGGATCTTCACCCGTCGGGCTCCCGAAAGAACGCCAAGGACAATTGTCATTGTCAAAGCAACTCGCAAAGCTGTTCGTCAGCGCCTCCTCGTCTTGCCAGCCCGCGAAGAAGTCCGCGTGGAAGCCAAAGCCCGTCGTGTCGCCGTTCGAGAACACAAACTTGCTCCCGTCCGTGAGCCCGTCCAGCCCGAACCCGAACTCCGCGCCGATGTTGATGATCGCGACCGGGTGCGTCGATGGGCACATCCCGCCTTGCGTGTCGCCGTGGAGCGAGGGGTCTGGGTACGACATGTGCGAGAAGTGGTCCGAGGAGTCGAGGTTCTTGCCGTCCCAGCAGGATGGGAAGCGCACGTGGCCTGCGATGCGGCGCCCGTCGAGGGTCGCCGGGATGCCGTAGGCTTCGCCGGCGCCGGCTTCGATCAGGATGGCGGCCTGGCGGAGGTCGGACTCGTCGTTTGTGCGCCGGTTGGCGTCGCCGGCGACGATGCGGAGGCCTTTCGGCGGAGCGATGGCGTTGCGCACGCCGGTGCAGTAGCCTGGGGCGTTGGCGTCGTAGGGACAGGAGTAGTTGGTGTAGTAGGCGGCCATTCCGTGGAAGGGAAGGAGGTCGAATTTGCCGTCGTCGCGGATGCGGTAGGCGGACGGAGACCAGTAGCTGGAGTGGTCGCTTGCTTTGTCGCAGGTCGTGGCGTCTCCGGAGGCGGCGGCGTCGTTGGCTGTCATGGAGCTGGAGAAGGCTGATGAGCCGACTACTGCGTGGACATGGCCTGAGATCTCGCCAGGAGATACAATGGGGTCGGCACGCTGTTGCGTAAGAGGTGCACAGTTGACGGTCCAGACGTTCGATGCGCTCGTCCAAGAGAAGGTTGCAAAAGCGGCAACGACGGATAGAAGAGAAGTGGATGCCATTTTGGCTTGTCGTGATACAATGATCAAAGAAGGTGCTGTTATTAGGTACTAAGACCGAAAAGGAACGGACAGGCGTCAAGCCCTGGTGTTGAAAAGAAACGAGAAAGGAAGGCGAAAGAAAGAGTGAATGTAACAGGAAAATCGCAAAAGTGCCGCGACACAAGATCCCTTTATGTCTTTCCCACTGGCCGACGTCGAATGTGTGGTGGACAACTCACTGTAATGGACTAGTGCGCATCCGAAGTGCCGCCACATCACGTACCTCCTGCATGAAAGGGCAGACGTCAACGAAATACTCGTCATTGATGGCAAGAAAATCAGGGGTGAATCAAAAGACAGCTACCGCTATAGGGACATCAACAGGCGGAGGGCAGCTTATCGCTTCGAGGCCATTGGATGGTCTGCTCGGTACAACCAGAAGGCTTCAGGCGACGAAAGACATAGATTGTTCAGTATGCGCGCGGCACCTGCTGGTTGCTGTGATTTGCATCGCAAAAAGGTCAGGGTCAAAGAATATGGGGGACCGTTGCATGAACCGAAATGAGCGGCGCATCGCATGCATAAGGCTGATGTTCGGTCCAGATCCGGCAAGGTCGATGGCTTTCGGGCGCTTATTGAAGCAGCATGACGGTGGTTCGACTTGTTCGTAATTGTTGTGGTTTTTGATTTCCAAGCAAAGCTCTGTAGTGCTCTGTTTCCACACAGCTGGATCACGACACAATACGTGTTTTGATGCCCACGTGGATCGTGATGGAAGAAAGGAAGCATGAAAGAAGCCAAATCACTAGTGTGGGGAGCACTGCTGCAATGGATCGCGTGGCTTGAATGTGACAAGGTCAAAGTAAGCGAGAAGGCCGAAGCTTCACGCTTTCTGAAACATCAGCGTTGAGCCTCGTGTTCGTCGTTCTTCCTTCTAGACCAGATCGTCGGGTCAACAGTACTTGCATCACGGCCAATCGCTGATGTCCTCGTAGGAATCATGCCAGCTAGGATCCTAGAACTGATTCAGCCCCTGACGCTCATCTGATGGTACGGTGCTCCGCTCGCTGGCGGCAGTAGGAATGCTGCCTTCTTGGTCGGATATATCGGCAAAATCCCAGACTGCGCTGCTCTCATTTAGATTCTGCAAGCCATGTATATCTTGAGAATATGAAGCCGACTCCACGCCATGGTCGCCAAATGGCATTGGATATTCTACGCTGGACCGAAAGGTGATTGCTATCGCTCGAGGTTAGCTGTGTCACGACCATACGTTGACAGAAGGAGCAATTACCTCTTCGCATCGACACTAAACTGTCGTCGAGCCGCGATGTGACATGCGAGGCTTTCGCGTCTCATGAGTGAGAATTGAATCGCAGGTACTTTCGAGCATAAATGTGAAAAATCGATGGTGGGCTTGCTACCTTGGGGTGAATCAACATTCTCTAACTTCTATTGACTTGCACTAACGCTGTTCCGCACGCTCAGCAGATGCGTCGTAGTGCATTTTGCGAACCTCAAATTCAGCTTCTCTGGTGTCACCGCGGTCGTCGAAAGTCAAAGCACCAAGTACAGTGTCGAAGCTGCCTGCGTGTATCGCTTGTGCCACTTTCGTCGCTTCAACCGACCCAGCAGCAGCAATGCCTTGCGCAATCAGCTGGACTGCAGCATAAGACGGTAACACATAGATGCCTCCAGGGTTTTTGGCATTCGCGCGAATTCTCTCGGTGAGCTCGCGGTTCTTTGGATCCTGAGAAGTAAGTCGTGGCACGGTTGCCATCAACCCCTCGCATGCCTTACCAGCGATTTGTTGCATACTGTCGCTGAAGGCACCATCACCAGCCATGAACTTGGCATGCAAGCCAGCTGCCTGTGCTTGCCGCATGATCTGTGCCAGTTCTGGGTAGTAACCGCCATAGTACACCAGATCAGCTTGTCGCTGCTTGAGCTTCGCAATCAGCGACGAAAAATTCTTGTCTCCTGGATTCACCGCTTCAAAAAAGTCTGCCTGGACGCCCTTGGCTTTCAGACCCTGCCGCACAGCTTCCGCTAGGCCCTGCCCATACACCTGTTTATCATGCACCACTGCAATCACTTCAGGCTTGACATACTCGATGATCTGACTGACAGCATTCGATGCCTGCCCGGCATCTGAGCCCATCGTGCGGAACATCATTTGGAAGCCTCTGGTCGTGATATCGCGTGCTGTGGCACCAGGCGTGACAAGGAGCACTTCTTCGTCCTCGTATATGTTTGACACGGTGCTGACGGAAGCCGAGGTCATGTGACCGACCACCAAGTGCACGGCATCGTTGACGACCTCGTTCGCCACAGCAATAGCCTGTCTGGGATCGCCTGCATCGTCGTATTCGTAGGCCTGAAACAATTTCCCATTCACACCACCCTTGGCATTGATATCTTTGATCGCCTGTCCGGCGCCGGTGAACAACATAGAAGCCATATCGGACAGTGGTCCGGTCTTTGGTCCCACAACACCGATCTTGATTGTGGACATGCTGAGTGTGACTGAGGGACGTATCGAAGTGGTGTATATCTGTTCTGGCTGAGTGAAAGAATGAACACTTTGGAATGCTTTGCTTGTTATCGACGTGGCGATGGTCCCATAGCACCTGTCTATCAACTTGATCATGGAGTATTTCGAAAGCTCACCGCCTCCAGCGCTGGTGCTCCAAACAATGACGATGAGGCTTGGCGTGACGTGTCTTATGCTATGTAACATCGAGGAGACAAGAACAAATCCGATTCCAGTTGATGAACATCCAAATAGATACATGAGCAGATTGCCCGAATGTCCACCTCGCAACGCATGCCCCGGTCTTAGCTTGACGCATGGAGTCTGTGTAAGAGTGGAGTCGCAACGCCCAACGGCCTGTGCTGATGCAGTGGGATGGAGCACAAATCCGCATCGTCAAAATGCCTCAATCATAATTTTTTTTTTGCCAGCAATTGACATGCAACAAACATGACGCTCTTGCCCTATGGATTATCTGATAAAGCAGTGACGAT